>JAADXN010001082.1:0-11468 GCA_023337875.1 Pythium apleroticum | reverse complement strand
CGAGACGCACCTGCCCGGGGACGTCGCTCAGTGGCAAGCCTCCACTTATCCAGGCCAGACTGACGCAGGTTAGTTAACCCCCTCAGCTATAGTGTTCGCAACGACGTAACTCAATAGACTTCAACTTTAACAGTAACAGTATGTCTTCGCGATAGCTGCTCTTGCAGCTCATGTGCTTGCATTTGCTTTGGCTGACTTTGGCTACATTCGGTCGAAAGCCGATCAGGTTTCCCGTCGACTGTGGGCCTCGCTTCCCGCCAGTGATTTATCCACCCACCTTGTCACGTTCGATTCGAACTCCGCTGACCAGTATCCGACATGTCCTCTACATGAAATGGGAGCGACTAACCAAGTACTGTGTCCGTAGAGCACGGAAAGCAGTAGCCGCTGTGGACTGCCACAGGTTGCGGCAACTGCGGCCTGGGAACTGCTGACTGACGCGTCACAGACACAGATCGCACTCGCGTGGGATGCTGGAGGTGTACACGAAGGGATCTGGATGCACCTAGAGTTCAAAGCACGCAGGCGTCATCATGATTGCAGCATTGATCTGCAGGAGCCCACACAGAGAGAGAACGCCGAAGGAAGCGGATTACTCTCCATGCCGTCGATCGTTGAAGTGAGCTCTTCAAAGTGTAGCCATCCTGTGTTTTACATTTACCCCGATATAGTGACAAGTTTCAGTGAACCGGTACTACTACCGGTATGATTGCGATTGGTGGTGTGGTGCGGAATGCGCAGCTTCCGCTTGAAGCGCCCATTGGCTCGCGGTGCGGTGGCTGCGTCTGCTTGTCGGTGTGCAGAGCCCCAACAGCTTCGCCTTGCGCCCCGCTTCGTTTCACAGGTCTGCTTGCGAGTCGCGACTCGCGTGTCGAGTCCCCCTGTCCCGGTCCTGTAAAATGATGGTGCGTGTGGACAGCTAGCAACGCTGGCTGAAGATCGCTCCATGCAGCAGCCACTAAGTCCTACTCTGTTGTGTAACAGAACCGTCTGCGCATGCTGCGCGGCGCGAGTCCCGTCGCACTGGCCGCTGCAGGTACCGCTGGTCTGTTCTGCGGCAGCGCGTGGTCGCCGGACCAGTCGACTGCTCGTGCCGAGGTCAAGGCAGCTACCGCCGACGAAGGCGTGGAGCTGGCGCGCGTGGTCAAGGACAAGGAGAACGCGTGGTTCCCCAACATCACGACCAAACACTGGCACTTCTACCGCGGCAAGCTCAACCCGAACGCCGCCAAGACGCTCAAGCTGTTCAAGTGCGCCGACACGCCGATCGCCGACGAGATCGCCCAGTACCTCGGCGTGGAGCTCAACAAGATGCAAGGTACGCGGTGCAATTTTCCCTTGCAAAGGAGTCGAGAAGGGTGTAGACTGAGAATGAGTCTGTCTGTGCTGCAGTGCGCAACTTTGCGGATGGTGAGACCAGCGTGATCGTCGACGAGGGCGTCCGCGGCCACCGCGTGTACATCGTGTCCTCCACAACGAACGTGGACCGGTACGTTTTGCTCAGTCATCTCGTACTGTAAAACTGCGGGTACACCTCCCCCTAACATTTCGTTGACCTTGACATTAGCTTGATGGAGTTGCTGTTGGCGATCTCGGCCATGCGTCGAGCGTCGGCCAAAAGCATCACGGCTGTGATCCCATTCTACGGCTACGCGCGTCAGGACCGCATGCACAAGGGCCGCGAGCCCATCGCCGCGGCCGATGTCGCGCGCATGCTCGAGGTCATGGGCGTGGACCACGTCGTGACCGTCGATCTGCACAGCGCGCAGATCGAAGGCTTCTTCAAGCCCGAGATCCCTGTCGACAACCTGCAGGCGTACCCCGTGGGCGGTGTGTACTTCTCCGAGATGCACCTGCCGAACCCGCTCGTGATCGCGCCGCACTCGGCCGCCGTGTACCGAGCCGTGCAGTTCCGCGACATCCTTTCGCGTACGATCGACGAGTTCGTGCCGCTGGCGTTCGTTGTGCGCAAGCACCAGTTGGACGACAACCTCCCAGGTGAGCTGGTGGGCGACGTCACCGGAAAGGACTGCATCATCGTCGACAACCTCGTGGACACGGGCTCCACCATCGTCAAGACCGCCCAGGTGCTCAAGCGCAAGGGCGCGACCAGCGTCTCGGCCTTCTGCGTCCACGGCCGCTTCTCGGGAGAGGTACGTTTGATTTTTTGGTGAGAAAGTCCACACAAAAAATGGAAGACGAAGAACGAGAGTTGGAGCAACGGAAACTGATTGTCAAATTTCACGATAGGCGACGAAGAAGCTCCAGGATTGCAAGGAGTTGGATCTGCTCGTGACCACGAACACCATCCCCGTGGAGACGCTCGACCGTGAGGCCACGCCCAAGATCGTCACGCTGTCCGTGGCGCCGTTCATCGCCGAGGTCATTTCGTGCATCCACACGAAGAGCTCCATCATCCAGGTGACCAAGACGAAATAAATATAAAACCTCGGGCGTCGATTGGCGAATAATACGACTCCTTCTACTATTTTCACCAATCAAATGACTCGTAGCTCTTCGCATCCCCAAAAGCGACACCCAATCCAGCATTTTATCCCGAGATCATGGAGGCGGCAGACGCGAAGAAGCCGACGGAGCTCGAGTTTATCGACGTGGAGGCGGGCGCCGGCGGCGTCTCCAGTGGCGCGGCGTCTAATGTAAAGCCCCAGGTGGCCTCTGGTGGCAAAGCGGAGGACTCCGAGGCGCTGTACGTGGCGTTAGCAGTTCATTTCATCGCGTAGTTTTGGTGATAATGACGTTTCTGGATGTGGTTTTATGTGTGTGGCAGCCTGACGTCGATGCGCAAGAGCGTGACGAACGCCAAGCACCCCGTGGCGGCGTTCTTCCACCTGTTCTTCAAGACGCTGGCGCTGTTCACGTACATGTTCGGCGGCGTGTTGTTCGACAGCTACGTGTTCATCTTCGTGCTGTGCATTCTGCTGCTGGCGTTCGACTTTTGGACGGTCAAGAACGTCTCCGGACGGCTGCTCGTGGGGCTGCGCTGGTGGAACCGCATCAACGAGGACGGCACGAACGACTGGGTGTTCGAGTCGCACGAAGATCTCACGGAGATCGACCCGCTGGACTCGCGCGTCTTCTGGGTCGGACTCTACGCCACGCCGGCGGTCTGGGCGTTCTTCTTCGTGGTCGCCGTGCTCAAATTCAACGTCCAGTGGGCCGTGATCGTGCTGGTGGCGTTGACGCTGAGCGGCGCCAACATCATCGGCTACACCAAGTGCAAGAAGGACGCCAAGTCCAAAATGCAGTCGCTCATGTCCCAAGGCGCCTTGGGCGCACTGGGCACCTCGGCCGGTTCCTCTATCATGTCGACGATCAGCGGGCTCGCGTTGAGCGCCGCCACAGCAACGACCTCTAAGCCAGCGGCCCGCGCGAGTACGAGCGTGACTGTGTGAGAAGGGAGCAAAGGTCCAGAAGGAAAGCTGCAGGAGCCAACGATGTCTTTTTACGTATTTTTGATTTTGTTAAGGTTGACGATTCCTTTCCTATCACATGAATGCCCTGAGTAGTTGATCTGGTCAGCAACGCCACGCGCTTAGTTCGCGGCGCCCGGGGTCGCGATGAGGTCCTTGAGCTGCTCGTTCAGCTGCGTGTAGAACTTGTAGTACTCGAAGATGTCGCCCTTGCCGCGGCGCACCTCGACCAAGTGCAGACTCTCGGCCAGCATGTAGATCTGGATGACCACGCCCACGGCGCCCTTGGGCGTCTGCAGCACGGCCTTGACCTTGGACGCGCTGTCCACGCTGATCTCGCAGTTCTGGCTCTCCAAGTAGCCCGTGAGGCGAGTCATGATGTTGGCCGCGGGGATCGTCGAGGTGAACTGCGTGGACCGCTTCACGCGCTTCTCGTCGTTGCTCTGGAACATTCGGTTGAGCGCCATGCCGCCGCACATGTTGATCAGATCGAACGCGTTCATGACCTTGAGTCCGGCCTCGCTCTTGGTCTTCTTCGCGTTGCTCTTCACCAGATCGTCGTTGTGCTCTTCGATCGCCGAGTCGAGATCAGCCTGGCTCGGCTTGAGCTTCATCTTGTCATTCGCCGCGGCCGCTGGTGGAGCAGCCGCCGACGGGCCTCCTGGGCCCGACGCAGCAGAGAGCGCGGCCGACATCGTCGGCGCGAGCCCGTGCGGATCCTCGCCGTCCGGGTTCACGTACCACTCGTCCTTCATGATGTCCGCGAGCGTGACTCGCTGCGTCGGGTCCGGCACGAGAATACGGTTGAGCAGGCTCTTGACGCGTGGCGTGAACCAGCTCGGGTACGAGAACTCGGCCTTCTGGATCTTGCGGAACAGCGCCGACATGGTCGGCTCGTCAAACGGAAGGAAGCCCGCAAGCAGCACGTACAGGATCACGCCGATGGACCACACGTCCGCAGCGCGGCCATCGTAGCCCTTGTCCGCCAGCACCTCCGGGGCGACGTAGTTGGGCGTGCCACACGTCGTGTGCAGCAGCGACGCGCGCGAGTTCTCGGCGCCGCCTTCGCCGCCGCCGTCGTAAAGCGCCGAGAGACCAAAGTCCGAGATCTTGAGGTCTCCGTTCTCGTCCAGCAGCAAGTTCTCCGGCTTGAGGTCGCGGTGGCAGACGCCGTTCTGGTGGCAGTACTGCACGCCGTCCACCAACTGGCGGAAGTAGAAGCGCGCCGTGTCCTCGCTGAAGCGGCCCTCGCTCACGATCTTGTCGAAGAGCTCTCCGCCCGTGATGAGCTCCAGCACGATGAAGATCTAGTGGGTATGGTGAGACCGTGAATATCGGAGACCGCCAACATCAACGCGCGACAAACATCAATCACTCGACGTACCTTGGTGCGACTGGCCAGCACCTCCTTGAGCACCACGACGTGCTTGTGGCGCACCATCTTCATGATGGAGATCTCCTTCTTGATCTGTGCGCCCATGTTCTGCTTCTGGATCTTCTCCTTGTCCAGCACCTTGATCGCCACGCGCTCGCCCGTCTCCGTGTTCACCGCATACTTGACCCTGTCCAGCGCAACATCAGTTAACTCATGTTCATCAATCACTCCACTCTGATGTATCCGATGACGTACTTGCCGAAGGTTCCCTCACCCAGCGTCTTGCCGATCTCGTACTTGCCTGCGAGTCACAGTGTGATGTTGTTCCACCCACCAGCATCAGTCCACGTGCGATCTGACTGATGTCCAACGCCCCCCACAGGTCAGCCACAGCGACGCACCAACTTTCTTGACCATTTTGGACTCGCCGCCACTCGCACTGTCTCGTCGTCGCTTGCGTTTCACGCCTGTGGTCTCCACGCTCGGAGTCGTCCTGACAAGTTGCGCACGCCGACGCTTGGAGCTGTTTCGCTCTTTGGTCGCGTCTGTGTTAGGAGCAAGCAGGCGACCCGATCTGACTTGGGGGATGATGACGAGGGTCTACTAATTCAGCGTGTTCCCAACAGATCACGAGCCCAAAACAAAGAAGAAAAGATCACGCGCCCAAGCGAGTAAACATATAGTGACATATGCCTCGTCCGAATGACCAAAAGTGTTATCTCAGTGGATAGTTGTCGTCTTCATTTAGCCTCGATTAGCCTCAACTAGCCTGGATAAGACAATTGCGGAGCCCAGCCTCGAGCATCGCCTTGTCGAGGTGGAGGCCGATGAACACCACGCGCGACTCGAGCGAGCGCTTCTCCTCGTCCGTCCACTGCTCCTGCGTTGCGTAGACCTCAAATAGCTCGTGCACAGCCTGCAGGACGAACTTGTTCTGCTCGCCAGCGATGGCGAGCACGCCCTTGACGCGGAAGTACTTGGCCCCCTCTTGGTCCCACAGCAGTTGGCCCAGCCACCGCTCCAGCTTCTCCAGATCGAACCAGCCATTCGCAATGGAAATACACGTGGTCTTGACGCCGCCAGTGTGGACTTTCGAACCGGAAGACTGCAGCGTGAGCACTTGCTCCACCTCCTGCGCGCGCTGGGTCGTGAACGACTTGATGTTGAGGATCTGGTCCAAGTCCACGACCGCGCGCTGCGTCCAGCGCAGACTCGCGACGCCGTTCACTTCGCGAACCTTGGCTTCAATCGCGAGCTTCTCGCTGTCGTCCTCCGCAGTCAGCAGGTCCTGCTTGTTCAGCAAGATGCGGTCGGCGTAGGCAAGCTGCGAGGCGGCTTCCAACTGCGTGTCCGCGTGGCCCAGCAAGTACGATATTCTGGGCGCGTCCACGAGCGTGACAATGCCGTCCAGATAGATGCGGCCCTCGAGCTCTGCGTCGACCCAGAACATCGACGCGACCTTGCCCGGGTTGGCCATGCCCGTGGTCTCGATCAGAATGTAGTCGAACTGGTCGCGCTTCTCCAGCAGCCGCTCCAGCGTGTTGAGCAGGTCATCGCGCACGGAGCAGCAGATGCAGCCGTTGCTGAGCTCGTAGAAGTCCTCAAAGACCTCGCCGTTCGCGCCGTTCTTGGCGATGAGGTTCTCCACGCCGATCTCTTCGCCGAACTCGTTCTCGATCACCGCGATGCGCTTGCCGTGCTGCGCCGTGAGAATGTAGTTGAGCAGCGTGGTCTTGCCGGCGCCCAGGAAGCCTGAGATGATCGTCACGGGCACGAGCGGCAGCGCCGCTGCGTTCGTGTCCGCCTCAATCACTGCGGCCGACGGCAGCAGCTCCGGAATCGCATCGTCGTCGTCCATTCTTCGTGATTCGTTTGCACTCCTCGTCGGCAGATCTGGGTCAGTGCATCCACGCGTCTAAATAGTATATTTTGGATTCATATGGGTCTATTCCTGTAGTTTAAGTGAACAGGATGTCTATTTTGATTAATCTAGTGCCACATCTGGCTTGACGTTTGCCATGCTTCAAGCAGCATGACATGATGGCGGCTGGCTCTTGGAGGCAATCACTGCCAGCCTGGGGCAAGCGCAATCGCAGGGAGACTGGTTGTCAACCACGTTGAGTCTCACATGGACATGTGACAGTGTTCACGCTGGGAATGATGTCGCTCCGGCGTTTGCGCAATAGAAGTGTAGGTTGCTGCTGGGCTCGCTGCCATGTTTGACCTCACCCACGTGGAATCCATCATGGAAAGCACCCAACGAAGTGGCGGATTCACGAGACTTGCCTGTCCACTGGACGAGAACATGAACCTCTTTCTCGTCAGGTCGTTTTGCCACGTCCAATCCAGAGCACTGTATCAGATGAAAGCCAAGCTGACCTTGCTCCGTCCTCTAGGCCACTACAGTACTGTATATTAACGGCGGCCTGACCTAGCACTGTATGCACTAAGTACACAGCGCCTCGCTTGCCTCGGGCCGTCAAGTTTGCCATGGGGTTCAAGCAGACTCAAGTCAGTGCCCAAGCGCGCACTCTGGGCAGTTTCTTAACGGCTCATTTCGAGGCCACATTGCTCAATTCTAGTTTTGGGTGATCTGGTTCGATGGTTTTTCGCGAAGTCTTTCTCCCTCCCTCTCTTTCTCAGCTTCTTGAGCTTTCGTCGCGTTGCGAAGGGATAAAGCGGCGAAAACTGGTGCCTTTTCTTTCTGCGATGTGGCTTGCACTCCACCCCACAAAGTCTGTCCGCGGCTTTCTTCTCCGTCGGTTTGTTTGGTTTTGCGACAAACCAACGGAGCAAGAGAAAGTCAGCGGTCGAGAGGGCTGTGATTTCATTCTGGGGTGATTTTGGGTCGCTCTGTTCTTGGCTGCTCGCTTCTGTTCTTGATTTGGCTTGACTTTTTGGCTGCTCTGTTCTTGGTTCATGCTTGGACTGCTCAGTTTCTTCTTTCTTCAGCTCACCAAACAACACGCCGTCCGAGCAGGGCCAGGTCGTGTTTGGAAAAAGTGAGCAGAATGGAAAACAGACTTTTTCGATATCCCCGAAATTCTAGGTAAACTTCTCACCTAAACTTGGCAAGAAACTCGATAATTATACCACTGTAGACGTACGATCTTCCGTCGGCCACGTACGACGTACGTGTGCAGCATGTTGGAGTTCCGGGAAAATGTGACGAGGGAGGGAGAGTGCGCGTTTGAGTTCGAGTAATAATACCAGCGTATCTTTCGCAGCGAGAGGAGACAAGCTTCTCAGCTTTTCACACCCGACGCTCTCTTCTATAATAACATCGGCGGGGGCATCGGTCCACCCCTACCCATCTCACCGCAGGTGCCCAGTCGCTCACCTTGCAGTACGTATGCTGCACGCCACTCCGGATCTTTTTGGCCTCTTCGGTTTGTGCAGTCGTCGCCGTGGCCCAGCTGATACCTTGAAGTTCATATGTGGTGCAGGGAAGGTCTCTGTTATGTGCCAATATGTTTGCCGCCGTTCACCTGCCGTAATTAATCGCGCATATCCATGTGGAACTGCCAGCCAACGGCCACCAAAACCAGGACGTCGCCGGATCATAACAGAACGAAGTGCGTGTAGCTTAGCTGCCTGCTCTGTTCGAGCGACGCGAGGCTCTTCCGCACAACTCGGGCTCCGTCTCTCAAAGCCTCTGCCCTTCGTCGGCTTCCCGCAAGCGAACGCCACCAGCTTTCTCACTCTGCAACTTGCCTCGAAGCCCCCAAGCCTCCTCCGCCGCAGCTTCTCCCTCTCCACGCAGACACTCCAAGCATCATGCCGAAGAGCACCGCGTGGTTCACCCTCGAGGACGCCAAGGCGTCCTTCAACCTCTTCTGCTGCGTCTACGGCATCGGTACCCTTGGTATGCCTGGCAACTTCGCGCGTGCAGGCCCTGGCCTCGCAATTGTCGCCATGCTCTTCATGGCCTGCGCCAACGTCTACTCGTCGTTCACAATCTCCAAGACCATGCTGCGCGCGCCAAAGTCCGTCAAGACCTTCGGTGATCTTGGCGAGTGGTCGATGGGCAAGACTGGCCGCTGGCTCGTCGTGATTGCTCAGATGGGCAACTGTCTCCTCGTGCCGTGCGCGTTCCTCGTGCTCGGTGGCACGCTGCTCACCGACCTGTTCCCGGGAACTTTCAAGGACTCGACCTGGATCATCCTCATGGCTGTCAGTCTGCTCCCAGTTTGCCTCATCCCGACGCTCAAGGAGGGAGCTGGCGCTGCCTTCGCTGGCTGCATGGGTACACTCATTGCTGATGTCATCGGCATTGCCGTTCTGCTCCACGGCATGTCGGGCCACCCATCGGTGCCAACGCCAGACCTCTCGTTCAAGCAGGTCGCCACCACCTTCGGTAACCTCTCGCTCGCCTACGGTGCTGGCATCGTCATTCCTGCCATCCAGCGTCAGCACAGCGAGCCAGAGCGCATGCCACGTGTGATCGTCGTCACGCTCACGCTCATCTCGTGCCTTTTCATCGCGCTCGCCGGCAGCGGCTACTCGGCGGTCGGCTGCCAGATCGCCGGTAACCTGCTCTTCTCCATCTACCCGGATGCCGAGACTGGCCTCACCCAGCTGGGCTTTGCCGCTGACCGTGGCATGGTCACGCTCGCCTTCCTCTTCATGCAGCTCCACATCACCATTGCCTTCGCTGTCATCTTGCACCCGGCCCTCTACCTTGTCGAGCGTATGTTCCTTGGCATGCACAAGCGCGTTGAGGACGATGTCGAGGCGCTCAACTACGCGGCTCAGGACACGCCAGCGGACGAGATTAAGATCCGCAACTCGAAGGGCTCGGTCGTCTCCATGGCTGATATCGAGAAGACTCACGATGACGAGTACGACGAGGCGCAGGAGTACAAGGGCCACGCGCACAAGTACATCCCGATGCGTATCCTGATGGTGGCTGCCATGACCGCGCTCGCGATTGCGCTCAAGGACGACTTCGGTGATCTGACGGACTTCGTCGGTGCGTCGTGCATCACGCTGTGCTGCATCGTGCTGCCAGTGATCTTCTACTTCAAGAAGATGTGGACCGAGCTGCCAATCTGGGAGAAGGCGTTCGGCTCGCTTGTGATTGTGGTCTGCCTGGCGGTCGGCTCGTACGTCACCTACCACACCGGCAAGGCCCTCTTCAACCCGGACCCAGAGGACCCAAACGCGCCAAAGTTCGGCTTCTGCCACGACGAGTTCAAGTACGACCTGTACTACAACGCCACGGCGGCCAAGAGCGGTTAGTCAAGTGTAGTGTGAAAGTGGGCGAAGCAGTCGCAGATACTTCGTAGTAGGAAGGTATTCAAGCCAATACCACCATGTTTGTTTTCATCCGCGATCGCTCCCTAAGTCTGTGTGTGTGCACGCTCCAATGCTGAGCTGTGTCCATGATCGCAGCTTTTCTTCTCTGACTTTCACCTTCCCTCACATACCAAGACCGTGTGCTGCACTACGGGCTGCCGTGCTGCTGGTTGCATTCGTGAATGTACTACGACCTCGAGCCAAGTGACCCTCCAGGAGGATGATTCCTCCTTGCCTCATGCGGGTTTCTGGGTGGTTCCTCCGATCGCGCTGTCGTCATGCGCTTTCCATTCTGGCTTTCGTGTCCATCAATGCAGGTGAGGCCTTGAGGATCACATCTGTCCATGGTTGCCATGTTTAGGCTTACATCTGTACCAAGGATAAGCTAATTGCCAAGCTTGACGGCGCCACACGGGCGAGAAATGAAACCCGCGACGACGTGACACAATATCAGTGAACGTGTTTAGCCGGGGGGAGATCACTTGAAGCGTGATGGCGCCGCCCCTCCCGAACAACCATTCCGCACAAGCAATCCCCAGCGGCAAGTTGCTTTTCGTCAGACTCAAATATAAGGTATCCGATAGCGTAGGTACATTTTGGGATGATGCCAGTTCGCCTTGCCAACGTCAAAGAAACTCACTGCGAGGATCATGGATTCCGCCGTTTGCGCAATGGAAACTAGACCGCTTTCCGTCCAGAGAACTGGACTGTCTGAGCAATCGTCAGCTTGCATTCGTGTTCCCATGATACAGTCCACCTGGACTAACTCACACCGAGGCGCTTGAGTCCAGTCTGGACAGTCTGGTTGGCCGCCTTGATGGCCGGTGCGCTGATCATGGCGCGAACAAATCCCCGACATATTCACCCCTCTCGTCGAGACCATGAGCACTAGTCGTTGGGTCTGACGGCATGGAATGAGCGAGCGCGTGTGTTCTTGAGGTCGAGAAGCGCTCCATCAATCAATCAGTGTCTGATTTCACCCTCGGCCGTTGTTGAATCGGACAGCGGCCGTTGGCTTCGATCCCTGCCGCACGGAGCCGTAAGTTCTCGTGGATCTTCCCATGGACAGTCCGCGGGATCATCTAACAAGTGTCAAGGCCAAGACGGACTCGGCGCTCCCGTTCCATCCCAACGTTTTCAATTGTGAGCCATCGCGTGCTTCGATGCTGGATGTTTTCGTTGATTGGTGAGAGTTTGGTCCTGGATTTCTGTCCTTGGATAATTTTGAAGCCGTCGCTCGCGCCGTTTTTGAATCGCATGAACAAAAACACACACGAAGACTGGCGGAGCAAGTGCATATCAACAGCACGCAACCGCGTCTTCTATACTGTCTTCGGATATTGGAGGAAGGGGGGGGGGGGGGG
>JAADXN010001081.1:0-11479 GCA_023337875.1 Pythium apleroticum | reverse complement strand
GAGGCATATCTTGCAGCCTCAAAGCGATACTATCTGAAGAATCGGGAGAAGATCCTGCAAAGACAAAAAGAGTATGATGATAGTCATCGGGAAGATATTGCAAAGCGAGTGAAGGCGAAGGGGTTCTATGGAGGCAAGATGAAAACAAAAATTGAAATCAATTGAGCGTGAGTTATTTTTTTCTATCTGAATCTTTAATACTACGAATATACAATGAATGTAGTATATGTGGAAGAGTCAGACGCGGGTTACGAACCTATCAATACTACTGATTACGAAACAAATGAAAGCCGGTATCAAACACCCAAGCTGTGCTCCTCCACAAGAGATTCGGTCTCCACTGAGATTAACTTGGGAACAATCGATGTGATCCAAAAACAAAAGAAGTCGATCAAGCGAAAGAAACGAACGGAGCAATTGAAACTCAATGTTCCTATTCAAGATGCAGTATATGCAACACTGGAAGACTTCCTCTTCGCTACGCGCTGATCTTTTTTTGTCAAAAAAATAGAGATTTGATTATAGCATATATCGGAGATATACCTTCGGGATATAGATAATAGTGTTAAGCAGGACAGGCGGAGGGGGTAAGGTGGAAGTATTCTAGTCAGTTCGCTGGACTTCACCAGTGAGGCGATCGATGTCAAGCTCACGCTCGTAAACGGCAAGCACTAAGTAATTTGAACCTTGAGAACAAGCATTGATACCGGAGATCTGGATGGATGAAGGAACATCCTTCTCAGTGATACGCGAACAGTCCGCAATCATAATGCGCTGAGCATACGTCCAACGATCGAAATCGACAAGGCCGTTGTTCATTTCACGGGTAACATCACCGTTGATAGCACCGACTTTCGAGAATTCGTGCAAGAACGACTCATAATCATATTCGTGAGTCTTCGCAAAGACGTTCTGATTACCGATCTGGACCTGGAAGTTTCGAACATAGGCGCCAGGCTGACAAGTCCAAGGGGCCGAGTCAAACGGAGATTGGAACTGTTCGGTTCCATTCGCAGCAAGCCAGTGACCAGAACTCGTCTCGGCGAATGGGATCACGGCAATATACTTTACGTTCTTCAACGAAGCACTGAGCTGAAAGTTGAAGGCAGCGTTCTGTTGTCCACTGGTGACACCAAGACCGGCACGCTGCTTGAAGTATTGAGCAAAGCAATCCAAGTAACGCACAGTCTTGATAGGCTTCGAAATGAGTGGTCGAGGATCCTGAAGATCATAGAATGGAATATTGAGACGAGTGGTCGTGTAAGGGAGATACTGGGCGATAGAAGCCGTAGTTGTGATTGAGTTCTGAAGCGCACCGAACGCAATTGTAAGAGACTGGGTGTTCGCGGAGAATACACCGTTCATGTTTTCATTACTACCAGCACCGGCAAGCATGATTGGACAAACGTTTCCTGAAGTCATGGTGGTTGACGTAAGAGCGAACTGGTTGACTGAAGTAGCCGAGACTACCGTGTTACCGGCATTTACACGGTAACGGAGTTTAATCTGTGGGTTGGCAACCAGGTCGAGTTCCTTGAACAAAGGGTGTAGGTCAACAAGACGGATCTTTAACATGTAAATCCAAACACCGGCTACATTACCAGCTGTTGTAGGAGCAACCTGTTCTAGCCAACAAGCTCGACCGGCTTGCTGAACCATTTGAGCTACGGAGGCACCCTTCATTGAAGCCCAACCAAAAGCGTCTTGGGTGTTAGCAGAATCAACAGGAACACCAACGGAGCCAACGAGACGGTTAGCAAACCCAGCATTGAACGAACGAGGCTCCTGTGTCTGACCAAGTGTGGTATCAAAGGTTGAAGCTGAGTTGGTGCCATTATTAGCGTATCCATCACCGTTTGTCGTTCCACTTGTGCTGAAGTTAATCGAGAACCAGTCATCAGGACTCAAGAACATGTCAGGACCATGCTTGGCTAAATCACCCTGCGAGATCTCGGTCATGGCACGCAGATTGTTCCAGAAATTTTTGTATTCATTGGTAGTCAGAATTTGTTTGCCATTGAGCTCAACTTCAAGGTCAGAGATGAAGTTCCAGACACCACACTTCGGAGCGATGATGTGACGAGGTGGGTATGAAAGACCACCGCCGTTTCGCGCTGAGACAACGTAGGGGACAGTGAGGTAAGCCTCACGAAGCGAAGCAAAACCCTGGGAACCGTTAAGTTGGTTGGTAGCATCAATGGTGATGAGACCAGACGAGTAAGAACCTTGGTTAAGATCCGAGACAGCAACAACGTTCTTACGCTTGCTAATGCGAACCTCAGGGTCCGACTTCAATGAAGAAGCGACAAGGTATTGATCGGACAGCTGGACTGTATCACTCATAATTACAAAATCTCGTGTCTGACGAGTTATAGAGGTGTATTATATAAGGGTGAGCGATACCCCAAACGAAAAAAATAATTAAATGAGTCGTCTAATCAAAGGGGTAACGTCTGATCATGATCTTATTGAGTTAGCACGCAAACTCAATATCCATCTTGATGGAGTAATTACAATCGACGAAGTAACCCACCGTTTACCTAAAGGATCATATATCATTCTACTAAGAGCGGGAGGAGGTATTGGGCATTGGGTAGCGCTCTACAATGATGAATATTTTGACAGCACTGGAGTGGGTCCGCCCACAAAGCTTGGTGACTTAAAATACAATCAGATACAATATCAAGACACCTACGGGGAATTTTGTGGTATCTGGAGCCTCTTGTTTCTGTATGCGCGGCAGAAGAACAAACCAGAACTACTCAACAATTTCAACAACCTCGATATTGACGCTGTGAGTCCGGCTACCGAAATTTCGGCAGCGGGTCTGGCGAATTAAATGTTTGTTCCAAAACAAAAGTTTGCTGAATCAAATATACGAAGACCATGAGCTTCATCATCCCTCTTAACCGCTCGAACTTAGTTCAAAATGGATACAACAACACATATGAATTTAATTTCCGCGGGACAGCTGCGAACTTCACAGGGTGTGAGGTAGCCATTCACTCGGTGAGCATGTATAACTCCGCATTCAACATTGATTCGAGTGCGTATGGGAACAACACACTGAGTATTCAAATGCCTACAGCTGCGACGACATCAACTGTTAGTATCACAATTCCTGTCGGTCTATACAATTATGAGGATCTATCCGCTTACTTTCAAACGCAACTCAAACTGGCTGGGGCGTATCTAGTAAATGCTGATGGTTTGGAAGTCTATTACGTGAAGCTGTCTACAAATGCGACATACTACGCTTGCCAGATTGACTTAGCCCCAGTCCCAACTTCTCTTCCTTCTGGATGGACTCGTCCATCAACTGGTCTCTACTCGAGTGGTGGCACAGGCTTACCGACTACAACGCAAGTTCCAATTATCAATATCACCAACAGTGCGTTTGGAGCTATTGTCGGGTTTGCAACTGGTTCGTATCCATCAGCTTCACAGACTACGCTTCAGACATTCCTCAGTAACATCACTCCACAGATCCAGCTGATTAGCTCATACATCGTTCGATGTAACCTTGTTAATAATCCATTTACACTCCCATCTGATATCTTGGGATCATTTGATCGACAGGGTGCGAAAGCTGGTGATATAATCAGCTATCGTCCGAACGAGCTACTTTGGCTTCCAATTGCTGACGGTAGCTACTCCAATATTAGAATCACTCTGATTGATCAACAAGAAAGTTTAATCAAAATCCGTGACAGTGACATCAATATCTTGCTTGTGATCAAGCAGCGAAAGTAGACCTAAAAAACACTTCTTTTTTTTAACCGAGAGCAGACGCTTGCTGCGTTTTAGTTATCAAGATGGGGAGGTCAAAGTTTAAAGCTACCACCACGCGCTCCCTTACGCATTGCACGAAGTTTAGCCATATGGGCTTTCATCTCTGGAGTGCCCTTACCAAGTTTACGACTGCTGACGCCTACACCAGAGACGACTTAAGAGCTTGGCGTGCAGGAATAGCTAACTCTGGCTGACCAACAGCAGTGGCAAGGGCAGGAACTGCAGCATCCGCAATCTTAGATACCACTGGCTTAATAATGTTCCAGTTGTCTTTGCCAAACTTATACACCGACTTCGCTGCACCTTTCAGCCAGGACCATACACTTCCTCCCTCCATGTGCTCAAGATCATGGTCAATGGCTCCCTTGCAAATATAAACTCGAGTGCCACGTCCCGCTTTCTTAGCCTTTTCAATCTTTAATGCATTTTCAGGATGAACGTGGAATGTTGCGGAACCACCCTTCAGCTGCTTAGCCGTGAGAGTGATTTGCTTGCCGGCAGCTGCCTTGCGAAGCTGGGCCGGTGTAATATCGAGTGTTACCTTGCGATACGAAGACATATTTATATTACAGAGTATGATTAGTCTTGAAATTAATAATTAAATACGCAGTCTACGTTCGCTTGTGAAGCTCAAGTGTTTTTGGGTCATAAACTTCGTTGAAGTTATAGCGTATCTCACCCTTGATGCTATCACAAAACAAGCATTGCCCCTTCTGAGCTGTCGAACGTTTATATGCCTCGTAAAAGTTTTCTTCTGAAATGGGGATGTTAAAATCTTTTAGGATGAGCTGAAGATCGCGCTTACTGTTTGCTTTTAGGATTGCTACATACTCACTGTTGCTACGAATCATTTTGTTAGTTCCTCTGAACCATGAATGACTGAGGAATATTGTAGATAGTTTAAAGTGGCGCCCACGGGTGAAGTAGTGAGAGAATACGTTCTTTCCTAGTCCCTCGTCGTTGCTATAGTCATCGATAACGACCAATTCCAACGCGGAGGGGTCTTTACTTTTGCGGATATGATCAACACGAGGAACATCATCGCCGGAGTAAAAGGTAATGAAGCCCGCAAGCTTGTCTCGAAGGTATGAGTATAGTTCTTGATCTTCGTTTCTACAGATGACATGGAGATGGGAGAATACGTTAGGGCTGTTTTTGAGCATGAACATAACTAGATTGTTCTTGCCACTGTAAGAGGGTCCAAGAATGACCATACGAAACAGTGATTTGATTCCAAGAGCTTCAATGTCTTTGTAGTTATCTCCCTTGTATTTCTTTGGGAGCTCTGCTCCAAAGTTTGGAATAGCTGAGGGCATTTTTTATCGTAGCTACTATATAAGGGTCGCGAAAGCTCATTGAAAAAAATGTCTGGCTTTGCAACACAACCCGCAACCTCGACGAGTAATGTATTTAATTCTTCGTTCTACCAGAGCTCTTCATCAAGCACACCATCATCATTGATTGGTGTAACTAAAGGAACAGCTTCAGCGTCCAAGGCTTTAGTTTTAGATGACAGCAAGAACGTTACTGGGATTGGATCACTATCATGTGCAACGATATCAACAACAGGTAATATATCTTCTACAGGCAATCTCACCGCAACCGGATCAATCGATTCAGGATCGATAATTCGAACAACAAGAACATCAAGTGGTCAGAGCTTCTCGAGCATTTGCGGGACAAGTAGTTGCGTTTTGTATCATTACATTAACGCCGATGCCTACTTTGGACCAAGCAGCGTAAACACGCTGCATTTGCAAACAAGCAATCTTGCCCGAATGTCGATTACAAGCACTGGATACGTAGGCGTTGGAACGTCGAGTCCATCATGTCCTCTCCATGTTAGTGGGAGTTATCCATTAACCATCAGTTCAGTGTATTCTGAAATCAATACAGCTACAGCATTTTGGAGTCAGGGACCTAGCGTCACTCGAAACATATCGCTGAGAGTGTCTGATAGCATACTCGTTGGAACCAATATTTATATCATGTCTGATCGACGCATCAAGAAGAATATCAACGATTTATCCATAACAGAGGCGACAAAACTCGTTGAAGACCTCAAACCAAAGAAATAGGGGAATTCCCAAAATGCAGCCGTAATTTAGAAATAATCCCAAAACGGTGCCGTTTGATTCCTTATTGAGCAACTGGTGGAAATCAGGAGTGATGGTCATTGGTAGGACCCGTACCATCTAAACATACCGTACCATGACTGAGGGCAGTTGAGTTCTCTTCAGGTCAAACCATACCATGTACACCTTGTGTAACCTGTAACCTAAAGCACCCCGGAAGCACCTTGCGTACCAAGTACACGAAGTATAACCTTGTGTATTCACCCTAACTACTTCGACTGGTTCGACGACTTGTACTCCAGCAGTCGACCACACGTTCTCTGGTTACGTTTTGTGCCCATGGTACGAAAGGTTCATATGGTATATTTTGGGAATACAAAACTGAGGTTACAAGAAGTGCATCGGTTACGACGCGGTGGTCAATTTATAAGGGGGATGTTACGCAACGTTCACTGGTTACATTATGGGTACGTTGGTTGAGCAGAGGTGGAATGGATGGGGTGGACAACGGCACCGTTTTGGGATTATTTCTAAATTACGGCTGCATTTTGGGAATTCCCCAAAGAAATATCATCTAACCAAAGATTCGGATGAGTCCCATCAACACTATGGTTACGTAGCGCAAGACATCCTTGCTTTGGGTCCTGACTATGTCGATCTACTCAACTTCAACGAAAAGGAGAACTTCCCTGCTGTCGGCACAGGTGATATTGAGAACATACAGTTGAGCGTGGATTATCAGAAAGTATCCGTCCTTCTACACAAAGTGCTGGTTGACGTTTTGAAAAGATTAGAAAACATTGAAGGGAAAATAGACGCCTAAATATAAAGCAGATGTCAGGATTTCCTACACAGCCCGCGACCTCAGCAAGCAATGTCTTTAATCCATCGTTCTACCAGAGCACCTCTACATCTACCACTCCATCACAACTAATCGGTGTTGTCAATGGAACAGCTACAGCGGGTAAGGCTTTAGTTTTAGATGATAGTTTAGACATTAGTGGTATCGATATTATAAAAACGAATCGTATTGATTTTAACGGTTCAACAGGAACGGATAGAGCTTATATTCGAAAAACACCAAACAATAACTCTCCCGAGTTCTTCTCAAACAATGATTCGGTTCCCGCATCCTATTTTAGAGGTGGTGGAACAGATCCAACTTGGTGTCGTTTTATCTCATGGTTACAAGCCGATAATCCACCCTCCGATGGATCGACATCTTTAGGTGGTCCGGTTGATTTCAAAATGGTTACTGATACATCAAATCCAAGCAGAGGATTCAATATAACAACAACGAATTCGATCGATCCTTTCAGCTCGTTGCATAATATTAATCTTTCAGCTCGGAATGGCAGTAGACCGTATGTCACGATTAATGAATACAGAAACAGATTACATCTCCGACCCAAGGATATCACAGAGATACAAGCCGTGAGTTCGATCTATCCGCATGGTGTTGTCTGCGGCTCCTCAATGCTTGTAAGAGACGCTTTATGTGTTGGAACTTCAAATGATACATCAAGAATGATTTCATGCCTTGATTCTACAATGACCGCCAGCACCTCTCGATACATTACACTCGGAAGAGATGCAAGCACAAATAACCAAGCGGAAATCTCGTTCCTTTACGCTGGATCAGCTTCAACAAGCAACGCTCTTGTGCTCGGGCGATTCGGAGGCGATATCCTTACACTCAAATTCGATGGTAGCATGTCTCTCAAGCTTCAGAGTCCCCTGAACAGCACGATTACCCCCGCGTTCACATATGGTAAAAATCCGAATTCCACAGATGCTACAGGGTGGAGATTTTCTGCTTATATTGGTGCTAGTGATAACGATGCTGGTAATTGCACTATTTGGAGCGCGCAGAACACTAATGGTAATGGATATGGTGGGGGGCATTTGTCTTTGTCGCGATGGGCGAGTATCAATGCAAATCAATTCAGGCTACGATAACAGCCCTATCGCAAATCTCCAAGTAAAACACTATGTGACACGTGATCTCACTGCCGCCGGAAGATTAGGTAATAACGGGGCCACCTCATCTGCGAACTACACACTATTCCTATGGGTATTTACGCTGATTACTCAATTGCTAGTGGGTATCCGATTTACTCTCTTAGTGATCATCGTCTAAAGGAACAGATTGAGGATATCCCCCTTAGTCAAGCGAAGAAGCTTCTAAGCATCATGCCAAAGACTTATCTATGGAAGAAGCGACTTGAGGGAGCTCAGCCGGAAAGCGGTGTGATTGCGCAGGACCTATTGCGTGTTGGACTAGATGATTTGGTTGGAATGATTCCTGAAGACAAAAATGACCTATTAGTTGCTGATCCTGAGTTCGGGCTTGAGGGCATCCAACTAAGCGTCAAGTATGATCGATTATCAACGTATCTACTCAAGCTTATCCAAGATTTGTATGAAGAGATAGAGAGTTTAAAGCCCCCAATATAAAATGGGCTGCGCAAAATCAAAACCAGACGTCGTTGAGGGCGCTGTCATTGTTGATAGCGTCGTCATTAGTAATTCACATGCCAGAGTATATGGTGACGTGGTTCAAATACCAATCCGTTCAATGAGTTCAGGTGAGTCATCAGTGATTTCAATTGATAAGAAGGAGGGGGTCATCCGCATTACTCGTGGAGCAATTCACGGTAGGCTGACCCATGATGAACTTGTCGAAACCATCGAATTAGACGGGCGAAAAAAAACTTATACCGATAGACAGAGCGTTTCTATCTAGCGGCCTAAAGTTTGAACGTTTTAGCTCTTTTCTGCTCGCGCTGAAGCCACGGCAAGCCTCCTCCTGATGGTTTTGGTCGAAGGACTGACTCGGGCTGGGATGACTCTTTGATAACCAGATTCTCCATGATAGTCTTGAGTTTATCAGTGTTATCATCCGCTTGTTGCTTGTAGGCACCAAAGGTGCCCGACCCCGATGGGGTCTTGTAGCGTTTTTTTGTCTTTGGGAATTTTGTATTTAGATAGATCATGGTTTGTGGCGTAGTGAGACACTAAAGTGGCTCCAACGAGTTGTTATACTGAAAGTGTGCTTTGCACACTTGAAGTAACTGCGTTATATTATTGGGCTTAGAGATTTAGTAGCACGTCTTTAAATTCACTCTCAGATATAAGCTTCTGACCGTATAGATCAACTGTCAGTGTCTTCAATTCACGAATGAGATCAGGTTTATTGTTTCCCAAGAGAACTTGACCTCGCAGTTTGTCAAACTCGGCTTTTAGTGTCTCAAGTGGATCACCAATATTGCTGAACTGATGCTGAAGGTGGGTAGCCTTCAAGATCTCACAGAAGAGCTCCTTGTCCTCAATGGATAGCTTTCCATAGATCTGCTGGTCGATGTCTTTCTCAAACACAAGTTTGTTGATTAGAGACGACAACTCAGGACTAATGTCACGCAGAGGGCAGAGCGCTGTGCGGTTTGGGAACACAAGCTTGAGACGGTTCTTACTCAAATCACCGACACGAATAAACTTGGAGCCAAGACGCTTGTATTTAAGATCAGATGCAGTGCCAGATCCTTCGATATCTCTTAAGTTCTTACACGTATAACCAGCACCCATCAGCCCTCGACCCTTCAACATAATACGGCTGCCGACACCTTTACCACTGTGAGTAAATGCTTCATCCGTGGCTTCCTTAATTTTGAATTCGCGAACCACGGATCCGATTTGTTTACGCTGGGCGTCAATTGATGCGTTATCCTCCGCACTGAGCTCACTACTCTCCTGAACATCGAACAGTAACTGATCATATGTAGCAAGACTTTGAAGGATCTCATTCAGCGTGAGCTTCCAGTTTACCTGTCGCAACAGATCTTCAAGAGCCTTACCAGAAACGCGCTTGTTAGTCTTGTTGGTATAGAAACTGAGCTTATCCCCCAAATGGTAAGATTCAGACTTTCGTGCTCCATCTTTGTAGTTTTGGATCGGTTTGACTTCAAGCGTATCAATCCAAGGAACCATGGTATAGATGTGTTCAATGATGTTCTTCGCATCCATATCAACATCAACTTGTGTGCTCATACCGGAGTCGACCGTGTGGTCGGCCTGTGTGCGCCACCCTCGTGGCGTTCGAATACCTGTATTAATGTTGGCAATTCGTTCAAGTAAGTATTGGAGCGTATAGACCCATGATACTTTCTTCGCTGCACTTGGATTATGTATCAGTTTGTTACTCGAATTTTTGACGAGAATCAAGCTAGATCCGTCTTTGTTCAATACGATTCTGAAGCCCTGAATCATGTTTTTGTTGAAGTCAATTGCGTTTATCGCTAACCGATCGAACTTCTCACGGTTCTCCAAGTATAGCTTCCGAATGGATTCGTATGACGAGTGTTGATCATTTGAAGTATCAGTCTCACCATCAACTCGTGAGCGCTTGATATCAAGTGGCGAACGCTTTTGACCCTTAGCAGTTCGTTTCAAGAAATTGATGTATGGTGCGTCGTGATCTTCACCTTTCATCCCCATTTTTTCACGAAGGACATTAGACCCATCTTTTTCCCGTAATTACTCAACATAAAGAGCTGTTTTCACCCAATCAACCGTAGCAACGATGTCTCGGCGAGCTGGCTTTCTCTTATTGCGATTGTAAACAGTTGCATCCTTAGCAAGGACGTAAGAGCGATCAGGAAGATCTTTGCCCTTGCGCACGACTTGATACTGAGCTGTGGCTAGCTCTGGATATTCAATGTAAAGGGCTTGAAGCCATGCCCGAGAGTGTAACTGCTTTGCTTCCTCATCTTCTTCTACACCGCTGTCATCTATATCGCTAAGAGAATCATTCACATCTCCTATGTCTTCCTCAGAAGACTGTTCTTGAGTGCCGGAAACATCGGACGCTCTAAACGAACCTTCTGAAAAAACACGACTATCTGTTTGCGTTGAGCCTGTGCTACTTGAGTTAGTTTGTGTTTGTGTTGAGCCTGTGTTACTTGGGTAAGGTTGCGTTTGTGTTGAGCCTGTGTTACTGGAGTTAGTTTGCGTTTGCGTTGAGCTTGTATTACTGGAGTCAGTTTGTGTTTCGATAGACGCCTTGTTAGCGGCCAGCTTGATCTTATTCTTCTCGACATCATCAGTCCACATAGCCTCCGCATATGCTTGGCGTTTGGCGGCATCATCTTCAAGATCACGCTCTGCCTGACGAATCAGGGACTGACGCTTCTGCTCGCGTTGAGACAACGATTTGAAGTTTGGAAACATTCTCACTCCTTTATATTAGATGATATGATATGTTTGTGAGTAGTTATAAAAATAGTAATTCAATAGTAGCTATTTTCGAGCTCCCAATTTCTTGAAATACTTAATCTCTACCTGACTCATTTTGTTCTTATTGATTAGTCGAAGATTTGACTCAGGTTCCCACGTTGGCTCATCATACCCAACCCATTTAACAAGATACTTATACTTACCGTTCTTCAGTTTCTCGTGATATCGTATTGATTCGACTGTGGTGAAGCCGCTCCTCCCAAGTCGAGGTTTTGAGGTTATTCAAGCCCAACTGCGTGATCACTCCGCTTCAAAGCCGGATGTTACCCGAAGGTACCGCACACGTCGCAGATGAGGTCGTCGGATCAGCCCAAGGCCTG
>JAADXN010001080.1:0-11497 GCA_023337875.1 Pythium apleroticum | reverse complement strand
TCGCGTATCGGCTCGTGCGAACCCCCGGCTGTCCGCGAATTGATCTACTCGCGACATCGAAGCCGAGACCAGAGGGATTCACGACCCCACTGCGTCGAACAAGACTTACAGACTCAGAAGAAACCGACAAGCGCGCTCCCAGCGACTCAAGAAGGGGCATCAGCGCTCCCGGTGGTCTACCGAAAGCCAAGAACTCAAGGTCTGTTGGTTCTGGCGAGCCGATCTGAGCGTTCGCTGCGCTTGATTTTCGCTCGCCACTTTACCACAGTGGTGCGTATGCCAGGATTTTGGCTACCACATGGGTCCTAAGTCGAAGAGATCGATGAAGTCTGCGTCTCCCGTTCAAGTGGTTGCGGGAGTCGAGGGTGACTCTAAACAAGCTAAACCACGCGCAGGCTCGGCTGGTGGGTCCCCAGATGAGTCCAAGATGAAGAAGGAAGCCGATCGCGAAGGACTCCCACATGTGAATGTGGTCGCATCAAGATCGGACTCGGAGAGTGTTACCCGTAACCTCATCCGAGAGATGGAAGCTGAAGCTGCAGCCGATCCGGCTGTTTCTGGCATGCTCGACGTCGGTGTTGACCTGTCGGACGCTCTGGAGGAGCTGCGAGCCGAACCTGCGACTCCAAGGACTCGTGCGATGAACGCTGTCCCTCCACGGATGCCTCAAGTCGCGTTGGATCATCCGGCGAGAGCGTTGGAGCTGCTGGTGGAGAAGAACGACATCCTGAAGCACCTCGTGGTGGAGAAGATCGCCTCGAGTGGTGACGTACGTGACCCTGGGTTCACCGTCATGAAGGATCCCAACGCAGTGCTGTTCGCGATCGTCGGTATCTTCAACACGGGTGGCTGCAGCGTCACGATCAAGAACCGCGACGCGATGCTCTCGTTCGGCTTGGAGAAGCTCATCGCTACGGGCCAGGCGGTCTACGACCTGTTCCTGCGCCACCAGATGCAACGCAAGGTCGAGCGAGCGCTTGAAGTCGGCCGTAACGGTCTGATCGACGGAGCCGAACTTCAGCGCATGGCCGAGCAGTACTTCGGTACGTCGAAGGAGCAGGTGCACCGAATGACTGAGGAGATCCTATTGAAGGAGTCGATGCTCAAGAACATGGAGACGTACCTGCAAGATCTGGCGACCAAGAAGGAGGAAGCCGAGGCCCGAGCCCATTCAGCCGTAGCAGCAGCCGCTGCGACTGCTGCCATGGCCGCCGGAGCACAAGCGTCCATCGGTCAGCCGATCCAGTCCCATGATGTCGCCAGCTCGGCTGAGAGTGGTGGAGGAAGGACGTCGTCACGAGCCAAGTCGGCATCTACCAACGTCAAGGCTGAGACGAAGCCGTCGGTGGGCGTGAAGGGTGAGGAACGGACGTTCTTCGCTCCGAAGGTCGAGTACAGCACCACGGACTACCTGAACGACATCTACGACGAGTGCGCGCCGGCTGCATCGGTCAACGCTGCTACCAGACTGCGTCAGTCAGCGGTGTCTGACTTGAAGGCGTTTGACGGCCGTAGTCGAGACGAGTTTCGAGGCAAGGCTTGGCTGAGTTCGATCCGTGCGGCGTTCCGCCGTGATCAGTTCACACCAGGCGAAGCATGTCTGCACTTCCCTGATCTGCTGACGAGCCGAGCTAAGAACTGGTACCGCCAGCTCGACCGGGAGGTGCGAGCAAGCTGGCCGGCACTCCAAGGCGCGTTCGAGCGTGAGTACTGTGGTACGTCGATGACTCCGCTGCAGCGATACTTCTCGATGCAGCGAAAGTCCGACGAGGAGCCGCTGGACTACCTGTATCGGCTCAATGTGCAGGCGATCGAGGCCGACATCCGCTTCAACACGACGGAAGGAGGCTCGGGACACATCGATCACTTCATCAACACGTGTCTCGACTCGGATTTGGCGCGTAGTCTGACGCTTGCGAAGCCGCGTCACGTGAAGGATCTGCAAGAGACTCTACGTGACCTCGCCATGTACGCGAACAACAGCAAGCGTGAGGAGGCCATTCGGTCGCGGACGCAGGTGAAGCGAGAGCGCGAGGTCAAGGAAGCCAAGTCACCACGACTGGGGTCCAAGGCGAAGCCGATCATGGTGAACGCGCTCAAGGGACGGTCGAAGGCTCAATCTGCCAAGCACAAGCCGTGGTCTCAGGTGAGCTCGTCGAGCGAGAGCGAGCCGGACTCTGAAGACGACTGCAGTGAAGATCTCAGCAGCGGTAACGAGCTAACTACAGCCGACGATGCCGAACCAGCCGATCTCGACCGTGATTCGTTTGAAGTGGTCGCCAAGATGGTGGCGATGCTGCAGGAGCAGAAGAACCAGTCGAAGCCACGCGTGAGCGGTACTCAAGATCAGCGCCGTCAAGTCGATCCTTGTTCGCACTGCGGCTCTCAGCGTCATCGTGATCTCGACTGTTGGCGCCGTCTCACTTGTGCCGCCTGCGGTCGAAGCGGTCATCCTACTGACCACTGCTACCAGCGGTGCAAGGGGTGTGGTCGCGTACATGATCGCGGTGCGTGCCCTCTCGAAGAGGTGACCAACCAACTCAAGGCCTGGTACGATCCTTCGAAACATGCCGGCATGCTGCCAGCCTCTGTTGAGAAGTGGTTAAACTAGGACGCTCGCCGGCTAGGGAGCCGGTACGTGACGAGCGTAGTCCCAGTGTCCAAGTGTACGCGTTTGTAGCCGATCAACATCAGGTAAAGGACGTAATACACGATACGATGGACGAACCTCAAGAGTTGGAGTTCGAGAGAGTGAAGCCGATCCAGCGCCTGACATTGCTGCCAGGCGAGCGTCGAGGGTACTGGAGGTACTACTCCCAGAAGGAGCATCGCCAAACCATCGTGCGCGCGCATGTGAACGACTGTGACGCCAGAGTCCTGCTGGATTCTGGTGCCGAAGTGTCTATTATCGACACGGCCTTTGCACGTAAGGTCGGCGTTGAAGTGGATACGACGGAGCAGTTGAGATGTCAAGGTGTGGGCGGCAGCGCGTACAGGACGGAAGGGAAGGCGAAGGTGAAGGTGACGCTCGGAGGCGAGTTGGCGTACGAGTGTGAAGTGTGGGTCGGCAGGTTGGAAGGTGTGCAGGTGATTCTGGGGAAAGACTTCATGACTCCGGCAGGTATCCGTTTGGACCTTGCCGAAGGCGTCGCCTGCATGCCCGACGAGATCCGTGTTCGACTGGAAGGACGGCGTATGCTGTTCAGCGATCGAGTCGAGCAAGTTCGAGTGACCAAGGACACGACTATCCTTCCGGGTAGTACCGTGTATGTGAAGCTCAAGCGTGTCGACCGGAAGGTGCTGTGGGTTGGTCGCGGTGAACGATGGTTGTGTACCGTGCAGAACGACGAGCGTGGCCGACCCGAGTCGGTCAAGGTGACCAACGTGTCCGACAAGCCGGCAGTCGTAGCCGCTCACACGATGGTCGGTCTGTGGCTACCACCGGGTACGGCTCCACGGAAGACGGGTTTTGTGTCTCCGGCTTCGAGACGGTACAATGAGTGGTGCACACTGGTCTACGAAGCCGAGCCTGAGCCGGTGCTGGAGGCGAGACGTGATGCTGCTATTGCCGCTCACAACGCGTCGCTGCCAGCTCCAGTCGAGAAGCGAGTCTACACGAGGCCGACCGCAATCTTACGACGGTCGAGTCAGCCGAGACAACTCGAGTCGATCGCTGAAGAAAGCCACGACGGAAGCCGGTCGTCCGTGAGTGACTGCAGTTTGGATGGTGGATCCAGCGGCAGGTCTTCGGTCAGCCGACTCGAAGAAGCTGCAGCCGGAGCGTACTCGTTGCGAGCTGAAGTCGAGCGGCTGAAGGGAATCGTCATGCGACTACAGGAGGCAGCAGCAACGGTCGATCTGGACGGTGTCTCTGTCGCGACGTCCGGCACCGACGTGGTAGCGCAGCCGATCCGGCGAGATTGGTCCGAGATGGCTCGGGTGTTCGCCGTGGTGAAGTCAGTGTCGGATCTCTCGTTGGAGCAGGACCGATTGGAAGATGCGGTGTTCGTGCACGAGGGAGGTGAGCTCACCGCCGAGGAGATCGACGGTCAAATGGCCGTCATCCCCGAAGTGTCGTCTCAGGGCGACGCGGTGAAGCGTGAAGACATCCGGGTCGCCGTGGACGACGGGGCATCGGCTGAGGAAGTCGAGCAAGTGCGTGAGATCGTGTGGCGACGCCAGAAGTACCTCATGGGCAGCGGAAACGCACGCCCACCGGCTGCCAAGGGCGTCGTATGTGACATCGACGTGGGCGATGCTCGGCCGGTGGCCCAGAAGTGTCGGAAGGTGCCGAACCCGTTCGTGGAGAAACTGTACGACTTGCTGAAGGGATTGCTCGAAGCCGGTTTCATTGTGCCGTCGACTTCGTCTTGGGCGTCGCCAATCGTGATTGTCGTGAAGAAGAACGGTGTCGACATTCGGCTGTGTATCGACTATCGTGTGGTGAACCAGCTGACCCGGCTCATGGTGTACCCGATGCCAGTCGTCAATGATCTGCTCGAGAACCTCGGAGCGCTCAAGTGGCTGTGTTCGCTGGATATGGCCAGCGGATTCTGGGTGGTGAGGATGACGAAGCGCGCTCGCGAGATCTCGGCTTTCGTCACTCCCTTTGGTCTGTTCGAGTGGCTGAGGATGCCTTTCGGACTGAAGAATGCCCCGCAGATCTACCAGAGGCTGCTCGATAATGCGCTGTACGGCTACCTCAAGCTGACTCCAAGGCACCTGCAGGAGGAGGAAGCTGACGTGTTTGTCGACGGAGTACCAGCCGATCAAAGCGTCCGCCCGGCGATCGGCAGGCGATCGTATATCGACGACATCCTCTTCGGTGGTGAGACGTGGTTGGCGATGTGTGACAAGCTGGAGCGACTGATGCAGGCGTGTGAAGAGTGGGGGCTGTCGATCAGCCTGCCGAAGAGCCAGTTTGGCATGAAGAAGGTCGACTACCTCGGGCACTCGGTCTGCGCAGAGGGCATCAGCGCAAAGCCGAAGAACCTGGGTGAACTGAGTACGTTGCCGTTCCCGCGGACGGTCAAAGGAATCCAGTCGTTTCTGGGCTCTCTCAACTACTACCACAAGTTTGTCGAGCACTTTGCAGTCTACGCAGCGGCGTTGTATGAGGTTACTCCAGCCGATCTGGCACTTGGTGATCGTGACCCGAGCCATCTCGAGAAGCCAAGGCGTGCGTTCGAAGAGCTGAAGCGTCGCCTGGTCGAGGCCCCGCTACTGGTGCACTTCGACGAGAAGAAGCAGCCGGTCGTGATCATTTACGCGAATGAGTGGGCCATTGCCGCCAGTCTGATGCAGGAGCACGGTGGAGTTCTCAAGCCGGTCAGATTCTTCAGCCGAGTGCTCAAGTCGCATGAGCTGAAGTTCAGTCCAGCCGAGAAGGAGGTGCTTGCGCTGCTACGAGTGTTTGATGGAGCTGAGGCGATGCTCACAGGTCGAGAGATCCGGGTGGTGACGCGTCACTCCAGTTTGGCATGGCTATTCAAGGCGAAGGGGCTGCAAGGGCGTCTGCAGGTGTGGGCTACGGTACTGAGCCCATGGAGTTTCTCGGTCGAGAAGACGAGCAAGGGCGAAGATGAGTTGGTCGGTCTCCTAGCGGTCGCGACGGGGCCGATCGAGTACGCAGAGGAGATGCTTGAGTCGATCCGACCGCGGAAAGCGAGCCAGTCTGCTCAGTATCGACTCCCGGTACCGACTTTGCCAGCCGACACTACGTCATGGGTGCTTTCGTTCGACGGGTCGGCCAAGCCGAAGCGGAAGGGAGCGAGCTGTGGGGTGATCCTGTGGAATGCACCAACGTGGACGGTTGTAGAGGCCGAGTCATTCTACTTCGAGGACGGTACAGTCAACGAGGCCGAGTACCGCGGGGCGATTGAGGCAATGAAACTCGCGCGTCGCCATGGTGTTAGCGAGGTGATCCTCTGCGGAGACTCGCGGATCGTTATTCAGCAGCTGCGTGGTGAGATTGAGTGCCGAACACCGGGTCTACAAGTGCTGCGAGCCGAAGCACTCGCGTTACTCAGCCAGTTCAAGGTGATTCACCTCGTGCACGTCGTGCGCGAGTTCAACGCTGCAGCCGACCTCATCACGGGCAAGGCTCTCCAACGTTGTGAGCACGCTAAGGTGAACTCGAGCGAGTATGCCGGTATGGAGCTGCTGAACCGACTGCACGAGGTACTTGTGACACAAGAGCCAGCTGAATCTCCAAGGTCGGTGATGGTGATGACGCGAGGAAGTGTTCGTCGAGTCGAGTACGAGGAGCGTGAAGGTGTGATGCAGCCGACCGGTCAGTCTGTGCAAGACGAGGATGTGTCGATGCGCGGGGAATCGCGCAGTGAGTCCGAGTCAGCCGAGCCAGAGCGGAGAGCAGTCGATCCGACCGTCGCTGTTGAAGGTGACCACGGTCAGCGCGAGATATCTAGTGCTGTGGATCTGTGTAGCAGTGAGTCCAGCGACGTCGTTGCAGTCGCTGATCGCCAGGCGGACGAGGTGAATGATAGCGGTGTCGCAGGTCGGGTCCAAGTCGGGTCGGATGGCGGACTGTCCGCCTATGGTCGAGTCGGACGCGCTGAGACAGGCGAGAATGAGACAGGCGGGGTGATGGACGGCGCGGGTGGACAGGTGGTGGATACATGTGATGACGTGAGTACACACCAGCTCATCCAGCAGCTGAGACACAGTCGAGTTGTGCAAGCGCAAGACGAAGAGTCGTGGATCGCCAACCTGAAGCGCGTCCTGCGCGGAGCGACCAGCGAGCTTGACGACGACGCGCTCCGACAGGCGTCGCGCATATCGGACCAGTATGAGCTCGTCGAGGATCTGCTGTACTACGTTGGTGTGAAGCCGACGCGAGGGCGCCAGAGCCAGCCGAAGCTCGTGATGCCGACGACGCTGCGACGTGAAGTGCTTCACCATTATCATGTCAGCCTATCGGGAGGTCACCAAGGTGTGAGCCGCACGTACGAGCGGGCGAAGCGGATGCTCTTCTGGCGAGGCCAGTATCAGGATGTTCGAGACTACGTAGCAGCGTGCACCGACTGTCAGTCGGGCAAGGGCGCGCCGCGGTTCACCGGGAGATCGCCTGGTAACATCGTAGCGACTCGGCCGTTTGAGGTGATCGGGATGGATCACGTCCCGTCCCTCCCGAAGTCGCATCGTGGGAACACAGAACTGCTGATCTGGATAGATCACCACACGGGATTCCTCATCGTATCGGCTAACAGGTCGCGCGAGGCACGAGAGGTCGCCGAATCGTACGAGCGGTGCGTCTTCAGGCGATTCGGGGCGAGCGAAGTAATTCGCCACGATCGTGAGCCAGCATTCATGTCGGAAACTTTCCGAGCCTTCAACCAGCTGATCGGGCAACGCAGCAAGGCCACCCTGGCGTATCGGCCGCAGTCAAATGGCATGACCGAGAGAATGGTGCAGACGCTCATGCACTCGGTGAAGCTATATGTGGCCGATCCAGCACAGAGAGACTGGGATGACTATGCGGAGCGGCTCGTCTTCGCCATCAACTCCTCACATGACCGCGTTCGAGGCGACTCGCCGTACTACCTGCTACATGGCTGGGAGCCGAGATCGACTCTGGAGGTTGCGCTGCCGCGCGCTGGAAGTGGCGAGGGCCGAGCCGATGCTCGACAGTGGAGAGCTGGTGTGCAAGGGCAGTATCTGAAGGTCCGTGAGGAGGCGACTCGGCTGCTACAAGAGGCCATGGCGGAGAGGCGAGACGCCGCAAATGCAAACGAGCGAGGCGATACGAGCGTGATCACAGCCGGCACGAAGGTCTGGGTGTACATCAATCAGGTGAAGCCGGGCTTTGCGAAGAAGCTCGCCCACCTGTGGCACGGCCCCTTCAGGGTGCTCGAGCGAACTGCAGACCATATGGTTCGGCTGGAGGTGGATCGCACACAGTATCGGTTCTTCCCGATGGTGCATGTGTCACGGCTCAAGGTCTGGCGAGCGTTTGAGGACCGCCCGGCTGGGGCCCTCGAGGTTGACGAACGCCAGCGCTTCGACTTCGATGAAGCGCTTCTCCCTGAGGATTCGCTGGAGCCAGACGAGGCCAACGACGAGTACGAGGTGGAGAGGATCATCTCTCATCGCGACCGCCGGGCAACGAGGCAAGGGCGGCCGCTGCGCGAGTACGAAGTGAAGTGGGTCGGCTACGACGAGACCGGCTGGGTGAGCGAGGCTGATCTGCACGCACCGAGTCTGCTGGAGGAGTACGAGACTCGGGCAAGGGCGCTGGGGCGGTTCACCGTGATGGCGACGGAGGAGGAGTGAGAGGAGAGAGGAGGATCCGGGGTACTCGAGCGGCTTCGTCGACGACAAGGCGTTCGTTGCTTCGGACACTGCCGGTGGAAGGCATCGGCTGTGGTGGAGGGCGAGTGGGAGGCACTCGTCAGAATGGAGGTGGTGCATAAGTGCATGTGAAAAGTCCAGCCAGGATGGCAAAGCGGAGGCATCACGAGTCGATGTCAATCGACTCTGGCTTGAGCAGAACCAAATCGGCTGAAGAGGATGCAGAAGAAGGAGTATATTGGTGGTTAGAGGCAACACTGCGACTACGAGCGGCTGTGTAGAGCGATTCGACCACTCAGATCTCGGCAGCAGGGGCTTCATCGTCGCTGTTGTCGTCCACGTCGGCGGAAGGGGCGTCAGACTCGGCTGCCGCGGCGTCCGCAGCAGTCGCCTCCGCACGATCAGCCTCAGAGTCCGAGCTGACACAGAACTTGCCGCGCAGGCGCGCCAAGTACTGGTGGCTTGGGTGGCGATCGGGGTGGCGAAGGAAGAAGTCCAACTCGGGAGCGGCTTCGGCTGCACGCTCGGCTGCCTCGGCGAGGCTCTCTCCTTCGAGAGGGAGTAGGAGCACGGATCCGTTACCAGGCGACCATAAGAAGAAGGGGTCGAGGAGTAGGTCCACGTCTACGTCGGAGTTCCGCTGGAGGAAGGTCAGGATGCGGTTCGCCTGCACCGTGATCTTCTTGGTGATCTTCGATCGACGGCTCTTCCGAGCGTTGTTCCAAGCGTCGAAGACCTCGCGCTGGGCGGTCCGGCTATCTTGGTCGACGACCACGAAGTGAGTGCGCTCCCAGATCGCCTGAATCGCAACGTTGTACAGGTCCATGGTGGCCTGGTAGAGAGGTTGGAAGCGAGGGTCGGCTGGATCGAACGTGATGGGCTCAGGAACTGCCGCAAGCAACGCGTCCCACGGCTCAGTCTGGTACCAGGCTGCTGTCTCATCCGCATCGACCGGACGGCTGTTGCTCGTCTTCGTGATCTCCTTCGTCTGCGTGTAGTTCGGTGCCGTGCGTTCATCGGGGAATCACCCGAACTTCCACGCGAACTGGATCAGCTGATTCAGCGTGGGAAGCACCTTCGTCGGCGATGCTGGCCAACCAGGGGCCCAGTCAACCCACGAACCGCGAAGTGCCAGGTGAACTGCTAGCGTGCCGCTGGTGCGTGCGTCTGCCGCAGCGGTAGGAGTGGCTGAAGGAGGCGCAGAGCGTGATGCGGCTGGACGAGACTCGGGGGAGGACGTGAGGTCGACTGTGGACGAGTCGACACGCTGTTTCTTGGTCGGTGTGTCAGGCACTGCTGGCGTCGGGCGCTTCGTGCGAGAAGCGACATTCGTTGCTCTCTCCCCCGGAGTTGCTGACGACGGACCACACAGACGAGCAGGCGATGCAGGACTGGCTGCCGGCTTGCGATCTCCGCGTAGAGCGGCTCGAGCGGGACGATCAGAGCGCGAGTGTGAGGGGTCGTCGGCCGGCAGGCCGCGCGCCGGCGCAGCAGTGGTTGTGGTCGAGGCCAAGGGCGAATCGGCTGGAAGACCAAGGCCGAGAGCGTCGAAGATCCCGAGACGAGCGAACATCGAGTCAAACGTCTCGAGGCTCGCCTCGCTGGTACGCTGGCGAATCGAGGAGAGACCAGTCGCCATCTCAGCTCGCAGTGCCTCGGCTCCCTCTCGGGCTGAAGGAGCTGCAGACGAGTTGATCCGAGCGATGTGACGGCCCAGAACTTCGAGCGCGCTCTCGGCGCCAATCCGGTAATCGCCTGCTTCCAACACGTTGGCCCCAACGGCCGCCGCGTCCTCGTCGCCGCGGAACGTGATCCGGTACTGGGGGGGCGATCGATGAACGCTCTCGGCTGTGCGCGAGCACCGCGTTGATCGCCTCAAGGACCGAGTTCGCTCGGACGGCGCCAAGCATCAACGGTCCAAGAAGACGCTCGTACTGCAACATCGTGTCGGTGGCGTGCACAGTGCGAGCCGCCTGGAGCTGGATGAGAGCGTTGTCGGCTGCGAGTCGGTGCCGAAGCGTGTCAGGATTCTCCGCGAGGGCGCGGTACTCGGCAAGCTCTTGGTTCTCCTGGCGCAGCGCGCCAACAGTACCAATCGACCGGTAGGCGCGAGCTGCGTCGACCGCTTTCGCGACGCGATCGGCTGGTCCGAGGGCCCGGTACTCAGCGCTCTGCTGCTCGGCTGCCTCAACTCGGCCTTGGAGGGTCTCGCATTCGACAGTCTTCTCACGAAGTCGTTCTCGAAGCTCACGCAAGGCGAGGCGGTCCTCCTCGTGCTCCAAGCGGTACATCTCGAGCCGCTCGACAAGACGGCTGTCTGGCACACTCGAGACAGGCGCGACAGGCTTCGACGGCGACGCTGCGGTGATCGACGCCTCGGCCGCTGCCGCTGCTGGATTCGAGGACAGCGCGGGGACCACCTCGGCCGCCGGCGCAGTATCCGCAATGGCCTCCTGAAGAAGACGTGTCGCCTCGGCCTGGGCAGCAGGATCATCAGTCACGCGGACCTGCATGGCGATATGACGCATGTGGTGCACGCGGAGACGTACCCGTGAAGCATTCAGCTCGCTCAGCTCCTGCGCACGGCGGCGCAACTCGATCAGCTCGCGGTTCTTCTCGGCGATCTGCTGCGATACCCGCTCTCGCTCGCCAGCATCGAACACGAGGAGCAGCGCGCGAAGAGTCTCGGCTGAGTCGATGGCTTCGGTGATCTCCGACAGCAGCGCACCCAAAGCCGTCAGCGCACTGAGCGGGATCTCCGTGGGGAGGTCGCCGGACAGCCGGTCCAACAGCGTACCGGCAGCGTCGACGAGGCGCGAGACAGCGCGGACGCGCTGGCGCACGTCTGTCTGAGTGGGCGCGGCTGGAGTTGGAGCCTGATCGGCAGGAGTCGAGTGGGTGGCGTCGTCGGCCATGGTGATCCGAGCGTGTTGAGAAGTGATCGGAGGAGAACGCGCTGTGCCAACCTCACAGTTGTGGAATCCCCCCTCACTTCACGGTCCCATCGCCCAGACGGTCTGCGACCGTGCGGACGATGTGAAGGGCGCTGTGGTGAAGTGCTGTGGTTTTTGAACGCACAGTGGTTTTTGGAGCCAGTAGACAGAGTTAACTGATATTAGTACTGGGTATAGTCCGTGGGTATACCGAGGGGGAGGGTATACTCAGGTGGACCACACCAAAACCGCCG
>JAADXN010001079.1:0-11501 GCA_023337875.1 Pythium apleroticum | reverse complement strand
GAGGAGGGAAGAAATCTTCGTCTTTGGGCTTCGATTCGAAGAGGAGACAGGCAGGCAGGCAGGAGGTTCAAGAACAGCACGAGTACAGTATTCCCCGCGTTGAGTAGAAGAGTGGGACTCATCGGATTGACAAGGGTATACATTATCACAGAAGTCAGTAGTCTTCCTCAAACCAATATCATCTAAATACATATATCGATTTGGACAATTTAGTGTTTTGTACAGTTTTACTCAAGGCGGGGAATACTGTACTCGTGCTGTTCTTGAACCTCCTGCCTGCCTGCCTGTCTCCTCTTCGAATCGAAGCCCAAAGACGAAGATTTCTTCCCTCCTCGAATCTGTGACGTGTGAGCGCCTGCAGCGGAGCTCTTCAGAGCAGGCACAACCCACCAACATCTGTTTTTCAAAACACGGTACTTTCAACATAACCAGTCCTGGCGATCTGCTAACTGATCTACCTTGTTTTGGTATTCAATAAGCCGCTCGGCTGATGGACCCATCACGGACGGGCCAAGTCTTCCAAATTTTGCCCGCACCCACATCGCGAGCTGGGCGCTCACCCCTTCGGCGAATGGCCACTTGCTGCTTCCAGGAACACAGCGCAGAACGCGGCGGCGACGCTTCCGCATTTCTCTCCCAGGAGACCGACCCCCCACCGTCTTCCGTCCATTCGTCGCGAGCGTGTATTTCCATCCACCACTCCTCCCTCCAGCCACCATGACAGCGCCCTGGCTGCTCACGGTGCTCGCCATGGCGTCCGCCTTTCTCGTCGCTGGAACTGCGGCCTCTGCGCTGCCACCGCGCTGCCCGCACAACGTGGAGAGCGTGCTCGCCAGCGCGCAGCACAGACAGTGTCTCGTCGATATCCAGATCCCGCGCGAGGTGTTCTACTCGCCCGACGACACGCAGGCCACGCGCGCGCTCATCTGCAGCAGCCCGTCGTGCACGCTCGTGCTGGAGGCGCTGTACCTGTACGAGCTGCTCGCGACGCCCTTCGACTCGTGCGTTCTCGGGGAGCAGCTCGACTCGCGTCCTCCCGTGATCATCGACAGCGGCGCCATCTTCGACCTCGTCAACAACTGCGACCGCCACGGCCTCCAGCGCAGCCTGCGGTCCGGCGACGCAAAGACCCGCGCACGAGCGCTCGCCGACGCGGCGTCTGGCGGTCGTGGCCCCAGCACAGGCGTGGTCTTCGGCATCGCAGTGGTGGCGCTGCTCATTTGCCTCGCGTTCTCGTTCTTCCCTCGACGACAGGAAGACGCGCTCAAGGGCAAGTCGTGGTTCGCGTGCTGCGTCGGACTCGCAGCGCCCGTGTGGACGTGAGCTCTCTGGATGGAGAGTGCAATGAGTGAGTGACAAGCGGAAATCCGAACAGTATTTTTTATTTTGTATAATGGGACCTTGGGTACCTCACATTCATCGCTTCACATGCATGCATCGCTCGCTTGCTCGCTCCCTCGCAGCGGAGCCACACCCACGTCTTTCCCTCTCTCTGCGTGCACTGCAGCTCCTTGGGTGCGGTGGCTGCCTTACAGTCGGCAGCGGCTGAGCTCGAGCTTCGTGATCGTGCGCATGTGGACCTCATCCGGGCCGTCGGCGATGCGCAGCGTACGCAGCGCGGCGTACAGGTAGGCCAGGAGGTAATCCTGGCCGACGCCGTTGCCGCCGTGGATCTGGATCGCACGGTCGGCGACCGCTGTGGCCATGTTAGGCGCCACGATCTTGATCATAGCGATGGCCTGCGCGGCGACCTTGTTGCCGTGGAGATCCATTTGGTGGGCGGCCTGCAGCGTGAGCAGACGCGCCTGGTCGATCTCGTAGCGCGACTTGGCGATCTGCGAGCCCACGAGTGGGTTCTCGGCCAGCAACTGCTTGAAGGTCATGCGGGTCTTGGCACGCACGACCATGTGCTCGAGGCAGCGCTCGGCGGCGCCGATCGCACGCATGCAGTGGTGGATGCGGCCCGGGCCGAGACGCGCCTGCGCGATCTCGAAGCCACGGCCTTCGCCGAGCAGCACCGCGTCGAACGGCACGCGGACGTCCTTGAAGCGCATCTCAAAGTGGCCGTGCGGGGCGTCGTCGTAGCCGAAGACCGTCATCGGACGGATGAGCTCGACGCCAGGAGTGTCCATTGGCACGAGGATCATCGACTGCTGGCGGAACGGGCTCACCTTCTTGCCCGGGTTCTTCTTGTCCACGTTCTTGCCCATGAGGATGATGACCTTGCAGCGAGGGTCGCCGGCGCCCGAGATGTACGTCTTGAGGCCGTTGATCACGTACTCGCCACGGGCCTCGTCGCGCACGATCTCCGTCTCGATGTTGGTGGCATCCGACGACGCCACGAGCTTCTCCGTCATGGCAAAGCACGAGCGGATCTTGCCCTCGAGAAGCGGCACGAGGTACTGGTGGCGCTGCTTGGGCGTGGCAAAGCGAGACAGAATCTCCATGTTGCCTGTGTCGGGGGCCGAGCAGTTGAAGACCTCGGGCGCCAGCACGATGGAGCGGCCCATGACTTCACACATGAGACCGTACTCCAGGTTGGTGAGGTCGCCGCCGTACTTGGCGTCCGCACCGCCGCTGTGCTCCGCTGGGATGGACACCTTTGGAAGGAAGAAGTTCCAGAGGCCGAGCGCACGGGCTTCCTCCTTGAGCGTCTCGATGATCTCCGGCACGATCTTCCACTCCTTGCCCTGGGCGCGAGCGGCCGCGATCTCCTCAATGTGCAGGTGCTCGGCTGGGAACACGCGCTCCTCGCAGAACTTGAGCAGCTTCTTGTAGATGGCGAGCGCGTGCGGACGGATCGGGAACGGCACGATCGTGTTGAGGTCTGGCTCCGGGTAGATCGACTTGCTGGCGTTGGCGCCCGTAAAGTCCTTGCTGTAGTAGATCACCGCGTCCATGGCCTTCTTGGCGTCGTGGGCGTGGGCCGACGACGCGTTGCCCTGCAGCGAGCGCGCGTACACGCCGTGGCAGATCGCCGCGAAGCGGTAGAGCACGATGCCCAGGAAGAAGTTCCAGGTCTCCGGCTTGAGCGGGAAGCGGCGCGCGCGGCGGCAGTAGCCCATGAGGAACTCGTGCTCGGACGGGATGCCCATGCTCTCGAGCGACTTGGGAATGCCGGCGAGGCCCGGCAGGATGAGCTTGATGCCCTTGGTGTCGGCCGGCATGCGGTACATGGACGCGAAGGTCGCGACGTCGGCGAACGAGTTGCCGATCGTGCAGAGCTCCCAGTCCAAGATGGCAAGCACGCGCGGCTCCGTCGGGTGGAAGATGATGTTGTCAATGCGGAAGTCGCCGTGCACGAGCGTGGCGCCCTTGCCGAACTGGCTGGTCTCGGTTTCGGCCTTCTCGGCGTGGTTCACGAGCCAGTCGCGCAGCGAGTCAAGCTGCGGGTTCTCGGCCACGCCAGCCTTCTTGAACACGGGCTTGCCGGCCTCGACCTGCTTGTTCCAGCGCGCGACGACACGCTGCGAGTACTGCTCCGGACGGCCAAAGTCCGCGAGGCCCACGGCCTTGTAGTCGACGGTGTGGATGCGCGCGAGCGCGTCGCACACGGCGCTGTACATGGCGTAGCGGTACAGCGGCTTGACGTCCGGCAGCGTCGGGTCCTGGAAGATGCGGCCTTCGACGTACTCCATGAGGTAGAACGGCGTGCCCACGACGCTCACGTCCTCGCACAGCAGCACGGGCTTGGGCACGGGCACCTCCGTGTGCTCGAGCGCCTTGAGCACACGGTACTCGCGCTCCACGGCGTGCGCCGACGGCAGGATCGCGCCGTGCGGCTTCTTGCGGAGCACCCACTTGGCGCCGGAGCCGCCCATCGTGAGCAGGTACGTCGGGTTCGACTGGCCGTGGGAGAACTGGTCCACGGCCGCGATGGGCCCGTGGAAGGCGCCGAGCTGCGCGTGGATGTAGCGCTGGAGCGCCGGGACTTCGAGCGGCGTGCGCACGTTGAGCTGCACCATGTTGCTGAGCGGGAGAAAGATGGCGAATGCCGCCAGTGGATATGCCGGTGCGCCAGCTTTGAGGGGTCTGCCAGAATGGAAGCGGAGTTTTGTTGTGTAAACCACCGTACTTCAAGATCTACTAACAGAAGTAACCTCTATAACAGTATGCAAGAAACCAACTTGAAATAATGTGTTTGACAAGGTATTTCACAGTGGAGGTAGTAAAATACTTGAGAATCCTCGAGATGTGGGAGAAGCGTTGCTGGCAAGACAGGTTTGCAGACAACAGAGGTTTTGTGACGGAATCGCTGATTGGAGGAAAATGGCGTCGCCATGCCAGATGTCTGACGCAACCACGAGCAGCTCCTGATCTGAACTGAGTCCGCGCGGAAGGCGGCGGCAATGTCGCGTCAACAAGCGCGCATGGAACTTCAATACGCGTGGCAGTGACGCAGACAGCGACTGAGCGGACTCATATTGATCCATTACAGTACCGGTACATTGGCTGATTCGAATGTAACTCCTGACTGCCTACTTCAGGGCCTTACGGTCTGGAGGAACTCGCGCGCGAGCTCCCACGGCTTGTCCACGTTCTGCTTCACCGTGGGGTCCTGGATGTCGCTGCGGTTCACCCAGCCGTGCTTGACGTCCGGGAAGTCCACGACGCGGCTGTGCTGGCTCACGCTGTCTCGCGCTGCCAGAGTCTTCTGGACGCTGCCGCCTTCCTTGAGCGAATCTTGCTCGTTGCCCGCCGACAGGAGCAGCTGAGGCGCGTTCACCTTCTCCGCGAGCTTCTCCAGAGCACCCTCTCCAACGACATGATTCTCGACGACCCACGAAGGGTGGAACGACACGCTGCCTTTAACCAGGTTACCTGGCTCGGCCGAAAGACGCGCACCGACCCATGCACCGTAGCAGTAGCCGTAGCACGCAATCGACTCGACCTTGGCATCCTCCTTCAAGTGGGCGATGGCCTCGTTGATGCGTGGCATCAGCACCGTATCAAAGTCCTGCTTCATGATCCACGTCGGAATATCCGCTCCTTCGTAGGCGTAGTCGCCGTTTGTGAGGTCGACAAACGCAACAGCGTAACCAAGTTCTCCGAGACGGTCGGCGTCCTGCTTGGATCGGCCACCGTCGAGGCTGAAGATGTTGGGGAACGCAAGAAGACCGACCTTGGCGGTCGGTGGGCCAGCACGGTAGATTGTGGTCTTCCCCACCGTGATGGTGGAACTGGTATGCGCGGCGGCGGGGCGCGGAGGCTCCGAGTCGGAAGGGCAGCAGCTCATGTTCATGTTAAAGGCCGAGTTTCTTGAAGCGCGTTGGGGATTGTCGGCAAGATTTTGAATGATAACTTTGGAGTGCCGATGCCATCGACAACGGGGATCCCACGGCCCCTGGCGTGATCCGGTGTCGGTTACCAGCAATCGGAAGTACATTGATTGATTTAGAGGTGTCGTAGCTTCTCGTCTAGGCCGTGACGGTCTGGAGGAACTCGCGCGCGAGCTCCCACGCCTTGTCCACGTTCTGCTTCACCGTGGCGTCCTGGATGTCGCCCCGGTTCACCCAGCCATGCTTGGCGTCCGGGAAGTCCACGACGCGGCTGTGCTGGCTCACGCTCTCACGAGCCGACAAAATCTTCTGCACGCTGCCACCTTCCTTGAGCGAATCTGGCTCGTTGCCCGCCGACAGGAGCAACTGAGGCGCGTTCACCTTCTCCGCGAGCTTTTCGAGGGCGCCCTCAGCGACAACGATGTTCTCCACAACCCACGACGGGTGGAACGACACACAGCCCTTGACGACGACGCCGGCTTCAGCAGAGAGACGCGCGGCGACCCACGAACCGTAGCAGTAGCCGTAGCACGCGATCGACTCGACCTTGGCATCCTCCGTGAGGTGAGCGATCGCCTCGTTGATGCGGGGCAGCAGCACGGTGTCGAAGTCCTGCTTCTTGAACCACGCGAGCATGTCCCATCCGTCGTACGCGTAGTCGCCGTTTGTGAGGTCGACAAACGCAACAGCGTAGCCTAGCTCTCCGAGACGGTCGGCGTCCTGCTTGGCGCGGCCACTGTCGAGGCCGTAGATGTCTGGGAATGCGAGCAGACCGACCTTGGCAGTTGGCGGGCCAGCGCGGTAGATCGTGGTCTTCCCCACTGTGATGATGGAGCTGGTGTGCGTGGCGGCGGGGCGCGCAGGCTCCGAGTCGGCAGGGCAGCAGCTCATGATGAAGGCGGCGTTTCTTGAGGCGCGTCGGCGCTTGGTGGTAAGATTGGGAATGGAAACTCCTTGTGGACGATCGCCATTCGCGACGAGATTCCCGGCGCCGCTTGCATTCTCCACTGATTAGTAGCCGGAGCACGGGTGGCTCTGGTACACACACACATGGCGTCTGTTGCTGAGCAATCGAGTGAACAGCTCCGTCGGGGATTCGTAGCCGACTTTCGATTGCATGCGTCCGACGAAGATGAGACACTGGGCTGAGATGGGCACCACTCAGCAGTCCGACACGATAACGTTGATGATGCCAAAAACTACGATTACTCAGATCTGGGTAAACTTCATGTCTTTGGAAAAAATGCATTGAGAACTCCCAAACGAGTTTAAATTTTATCCAAAAATCACTTTTCTCGTTTTACGGATTTGATGCAAACACAACCGTGGTGTTGGCGACGCAACCCGAGATCGCCCGGTGGGCGAAGACTTCGTGGCGAACGTCGACGAAGACGCCAAGCACAGCAACAAGGGGTGTTTGCCCCTTCAGCATTTGCATGGACTCCATGGAGTGAGTGATGCATGGAAACTTCGATATCCCTCTCTTAGTGTTTCTCCGTGAAGCCTCCACATAATTGTCTCGCGAAAGCGATTAGACGGCGCAGACGTCCTTGATGAACTCCTTGGCAAGATGCCACGCCTTCTCCACGCTCTCCTTGGTCGTAGGGATCTCCAGGTCGCCGCGGTTCACCCAGCCGTGCTTGACGTCTGGGAAGTCGACGACATTGCTGAGCTTGCCAACGACACCTTCACGCTCAGACAGGATCTTCTGCACACTTCCGCCCTCCTTGAGGGACGCCAAGTCGTTGCTTGCGGACAGCAAAAGCTGCGGCACGTGGACACGCAGGGCGAGCTTCTCGATGCCTCCTTCTCCGGCGTAGGACTCTTCCGCTTTCCACGATGGGTGGAATGAGACGTGGCCCTTGACCGACTCGTCTTGCTCAGCAGAGAGACGAGCGCCGACCCAGGCGCCCCAGCAGTATCCGTAGCTCGCGAGCAGCTCGACCTGGGCGTCATCCTTGAGGTAGCGGATTGCATCGAGAATGCGCGGCAGAAGCACAGTGTTGTAGTCTTGCTTAGCCTTCCACGCGACCATGTCCCAGCCATCGTACGCATACTCGCCGTCGGCCAAGTCGACAAATGCCACGGCGTAACCGAGCTCACCCAAGCGGTCGGCGTCCTGCTTGGCGCGTCCACTGTCGAGACCGAAGATATCGGGGAACGCCAGTAAGCCGATCTTCGCAGTCGGTGGGCCAGCACGGTAGATCGTAGTCTGGCCGACCTTGATGACGGCGCTCGTGTACGCGGCCGTGGCGCGCGCAGGCTCGGAGTCGTCAGGGCAGCAGCTCATGGCGTCGGCAGCCAAGTTTCGAAGTGGGGGAGCCGAACGGTCGATTTTTGAACATCATGCTAAGTACGATGGATCACGGAAGTGCGAACTTAGTACGAATGCTCTGAGTTCAAGGATGCTTCGTCTCCCAGGAAGCATGGGAGGCCCCACGAAGTCAGTGCACCGGCACTGCCAACTCGGTAGCTCTCATGGTTTAGCGCTGTATTTACTTGAACGTCAGATGCAGTACGTCGACTGCGTCGTTGTTAGCTCCTCGACAAACTGTGAGGTATCGAATACTCAAGGCGATACCGCGCCATGAGGTGATCCCTACAGACAGTGAGCAGGTCGAGTGTTACCGGTAATATGTGGAGAACAGACGCCACAATTTCGGGCATCGTTGCACCTGTCATACTGCGTTGACTTAGGCGACGACAATACTGAAGAAAGGGACAGACGGCAGGAAACTCAACAGCGCGGGACAGGCGGTTCCGGCTCCTGTCTGCATCAAATTTTTCGCTGCGAGGCGCGCGTCGACATGCCCTGACGGGTCCTGCAGCCTGCAACTGAGAGCGTCGATGCGTGGGGCTCGCTCGTGTGTTGCTGGACAGCTTTGAGTCGGATGGAGCGCCAGTGAGCCGCTGTGATGAAGCGCAGCCGTCCAAACGGAGAGATCCGTCTCACAAGTGTAGCCATATCCTGTGCGATACATCTGGGACACCCACCTAATATCTTCCCCCAGCCCTTCAAATATCCAGAAAGTGAATAAAACCTCAGGGTAAAGGTCAACGTTGCAGCACAGAAGTGGCTAAAAAGTCGATAAAACCAGTGAGAAGAAAACAACAACAAAAGCCAGCCACCAACGCCATCATCCAACAGCACCCACCCAAAAACGCCAACAGAAACGGCAACGGCCGCGACGTCAACCGACCTGTACGCCACGCCACCAAGAGCTCACGCCGCGGCGGATCCTGGGTGTATTACGCGACCGAAGTCTCGAGAACGGCAGACGTCAAACGCAGGCGATCACTGCTGTCATTTTGGTGCCTCTCCGATCCGCTGCAGTCACGTAGAAGTTGAGAGAAAGCGAGATGTTTCTCCTCCGGCCACAGAATGCTGATGACGAGGATAGCCGCCGCCGTGCGCGAGCGCTTAGCGGCGTAAAACTCGACGGACGCGAGTGGAAGTACGTGGCGGAAGGCGGCGCGAACGTGCTCTTCCGCCACTACCCAGCGGTAGCAACTGCGGAGAAGTCGGTGTTCCACGGCAAGCTGCTGCGCGTGAAGAAGTGCGATGCGAACATGTCGGATCTGGTGAACAAGCGGAGCTTCAAGAAACGCAGCAAGTCGAAGTCGGGCCGCAGCTTCAGCTCACGATCCAGCAGCCTGAGCGAGGCTGAGCTGATGGCGCCCGTAGTGCCAGCAGCGCCGTACAACGCGCATTATCCGCATCCCGCGAAGGTGTTGGCGTACGCGACCGAGGATATCCTGCCGTATCTCGCCAAGCAAGTCCACGGCGTTGGCGACAAGGCGGGCAACATGTACGAGCAAGTCGCGCAGCTACTGGAGGTCGAGCAGCGCTTTCTCACGGAGCTCAACGAGCAGCTCTTGACGCTGGAAACTCGTCCCGAGCACCGTCGCCAGAGCCAGATCGACGTGTCGCTGCAGTGCGTGATGGTGCTTCCGGACGTGACGCTGCCACCGCCAGATGAGGATCCGCTGGTGTTTTTCGACGAGACGATCGACTCCGAGGGCAGCGAAAGCGGCGCAAGCAGCGAGAAGAGCACGCGAGAGGAAGCCGAAGACGTGGCGAATGGATCTGGCACTGACCAGACGACGGATGAAGACGTGTTTGACATTCTCGCAGACGAGCTGGAGGCGGTGTTGGTCGAGGCATCGACCGCAGCGCCAGTACTGGAGCAACCCCCAGGCTTCGTTGTGCCTCATCAGTCCCACACGTCGGAGGAGAGCACCAGCAGCACGATCACGGCAGGCGAGCCAGACTCTAATGACGCCGACGGCGAGCAGGATGACGCGGAAGACGACGACGACGACGTCCGGAGCATGCCGCCGCGGCGACGACGCGTGCTCAGCGGCAACTGCAACATCTTCGACTGCTGCTTCCGCAATATCTGCGTGGAGATCAAGCCGAAGATCGGCTTCAAGCCCAAGAGCAAGCTGCTTGCGGACGTGAAGAAGCGCGTGTGTCGGTTCTGCATGCACCAGCACTACAAGCGCGCGACGGGCAAAGTGGAGGAGATCAGCGAGTACTGTCCGCTGGACTTGTTCTCAAAGGACGCCAACCGCATCCGACGAGCGCTGCGGGCTCTGCAGCGGACGCCGCAAAACAACTTCAAGGTGTTTGTGCGGTCCAACGACGACGAAGTTGTGAACGTGATCACCGGCTTGAATGCCGATGCGCTGCCGAAGGGCGCAGCTCAGACCAAGTACTCCTGCCGCCGCAAGCGAATGGGCTTCCGCCACTCGTGCCAGTCGATTGGCACGGAAAGCGATCTGCTTCTGGGTATAGAGGACGAGAACGACCGACTGCTACCAGACGTCGTGGAGCTGCTCACAGAAGTGCTGCTGCGGCTCGAGATTTTGAAAGATCTGAAGAAGATGCAGCTGCTTGACGACATCAGCGTCGACGGCGTTTGGCACATACAGCGTCTTCTCCAGCAGGTCCAGCAAGAAGCAAAGGACAACTCGCAGGCGACGATTGGTGAGCTCGTGGACTGTATCCAAAAGAACTCTGCCCAGCCAGCGAGTGAACAGGATGACGAGTTTGAGGAAGGCTCGTTGGCTCGGTGTGTGGCTTTCCTGAAGCTGGCGCTGGAGGAAGTGCCCGACATTGCTACTCCAAAGAGCGCGGCGTCCTGGCGAGAACTCACGGTTTCCCAATTGGAAGGATTCTACAAGCAACTCGAGCAGCGCTTCCAGGTCGCCACTACACTCAAGGACTGCTCTCTACTGCTGTGTCTGCGGCGTGCCGTGGACGACGACGGCGCGCCGATTGTCACCAGCACACACCCGCCGCACCTCCACTACCTGAACAAGACGTCTCCACCGCTTGTCGTGTCTACTGCGAATGGAGGCACGCGCAAGAAGTTCGAGCACCTGCGCGAGTACGAGCACCGCGTGGTGTTCCGCGACATGGAGTTTAACTGCGTGATCGCGATCGTGGACTTGGACGTCAAGTCGCACAAGTCGGTCGACGACTACTACACGCTGGACAACAAGATCGTGCAGCACTACGCGCGCACATTCGGCGACAGGGTGCAGGCAGACGAGTGCCACGAAGATTAACTTACTGTAAGCTGGACAGGCAATGGCTACGTTTGTTTCTTGAGATCCTGGATACCGGTATTCGAAGCCGCCTTGGGCTTGGGCTTGCGGACAGGCAGCGTCTCCTGCAGGCGCTGCTGCTGTTCCTGGCGCACGCGCGCTGCCTCCCTCTGGAGAACGGCAACTCGCTGGGGATCTGCGCGTCATGAGCCAGAGCGGCCAGTGAGTCAACTGGCCCAACGGCATGCTCCATCTCCGCTGGATCCTTACCGTTGGCTTCCGCCAGCGTTCTCTGGACGTGCGCGCGAGTGGCATAGGCGCTGTACTTCTGTCTCAGTACGTAGAAGAGCACGGTGAAGCCGAGGATGCGCCAGCCATTCTGCTCCACAAACGCCACGGCGGTGCGCCATGCCGGTTCGATCCCATACGTCGCCATCGTTATCTTTGGAGCCGCCTGGGTCTGGGGGTTCGCCGCTGGCGTCACTGTTTTCTCCGGATTGCGTACCCCCACGTACCCCAGGGTAACCTCAACCACCCCTCCGAAAACCCTTTGTTGTGTGGTACGTTCCCTCCATTCTCTGCTACTAAACCTCTTGGATTTGATAGATTGCGAAACTGCATGGCTGATCCTGAAGCGACACTGGCGCAAGTGGGCGTTTTGGTTTTCGT
>JAADXN010001078.1:0-11501 GCA_023337875.1 Pythium apleroticum | reverse complement strand
TGGTCTTTGCGTAATTTTTCTTTTCAGCAAATCAATTGCCAGATTCCCGCAGTGTTGCATAGTTTTTGTGTGGATAAAACATGTTGTATGATACAACATGTTTCGACATGTTGCATGATACAACATGTGGGCGTCAGGGGGATAACTCAGTACAATTCAATGAAGAATAACTTGTACTGAATAATTTTCTCGGAGCCCTGGTTCAAGCAAGCAAGAGCTTTGATCGAGGTGCCCGCTGGATGACAATTGCCGGAAGGCGTACGATATTTCCAGTGCGAGAGCGTGGCTGAAGACATCCCTGACTACATCAGGACCCCGTCGTTCCTACAGGTATCGGTTGAAGCTCTCGAGGGCGCTGGCGTCTTGTAACCTTTGGATGCCTGTCAGTGTTTGCAAGCGACGGAAGTGATCGGCTGCCGCTGAGACCGTCGTTGAGTCTCAACACCCAGTTTGCGTCGGGCTGTAGGCCCCAGCTCTTGGCCAGTGTGGAATAGTCTCCGTTGTCCTGTGCGCCTTCCACCATCGGAGGCGGCGATGCCACTCGCCCACCAGTTGATACAACGCTCGTGCGACTGGGCTCCGATTTCGCATGAGAACTCTGCGGGCTCCACTGGCTCTCGCTTGTCGCCATCAGCAGCGACTGCCGCTTCTTCATCTTGAGATGGCTCTGCAGCAGCGAGTCGCTGAGCATCGCCAGCAGATCCGACGAAGACTTTTGCCGCACCCACGTACTTCCTCGGTCCAGCGACGGCTTGACCAACATACCGCCCCTTCTGAGAGGATACGCTAGGTCTAACAGAGGCGTCTCCTCCGCTAATATCTTATGCTTGGTGCGTTTTGTTGGGCTGTGCAGGCCCATGGCGTGTCGTGGACAGGACGCCTCGCGAATGTCCTGCTGGAGTCTGTCCATCGCATCGTGCTGATCTCGATCCGGAATGAGACAAAAGCCGTCGCGCTCTTTGTCGGACACGAGCTGTCGCAGCACGACGACCGCTCCTTCCAGGGGCATCCGCTGGGCGATCTCTTGGGTCTGCGTGCTCCAGACTTCGACACGGTCTCCGTTGCTGTAGAAGTACACGCCCTGGGTCACCACGATGCACCGCACCGTCGCCGAAACACAGAGCTTTGCCGTCAGGCAGATCGCACCGTCGCAGTCCTTCCGACTCACATCACTCATGCGCTCCTTTCCCTCGAGACCGTCCTTGCTGAACATCCAAATCGTCATGATCGGCTTCATATCCAGCGCGGTTTTAGCGGAGACCTGAGCTGAGGCGCTGTGGTGGCTCAAATGGCCATCGTCGTGGTCGCTGACTTGAGAGTGAGCTTCTTTCGCGTGAATTGCAGTGACTTGTGGACCGACGGACGGAATTTTGACTGCAGCAGTCGGCGTCGACGAGTTCGACGACGAGCTGTGAATCGAACGGAACGAGTCTTCTCGAGCCAACTCGCCACGATCGTCGCCGTCAACTGGGGCGAGATGGCTCAGCTCCGGATCGCGAATGTCCTGGGACGGATACAGTGAGTTTGCTTCACTGGACGAGGCGCTCATTTTCGACAACCGTCGCAGCAACGCGGCCTGCTCCGCAGTCGTTGCCTTGGTATCCTTCTTCTCTCGCTTGCCGCCCTCAACAATGCTGCGTTTCGCTGGCGGCACTCCGTGGTGGCCGCTCGTTTGCTGGCCCTTCGCACCGCCAACAGCGCCTTTACTCGCACCGGCGTGAGGCTTTTGAGGTGACGCTTGTGGCTTCTGGTTGGCTCCTGCTGGCGCTTTTCCTCGTGTCCCCGGCGGTCGCTTCTCGCCTCGCACTGGTCGACCGGCGCCGCCCTTGGTCTCTCCTTTGTTTTTGCCTGGATCTTCAGATCGCTCACTCTTGTCTCCATGCGTTGTACCAACGGAAGACGCCGCGGCACCGACCACGCGTCTAGCTGCGTGCTGTTGTTGGCCGTGGCTGTGGTTTTGTGATGATAAATATGCCGCGCTTCTTGACCGCCGACAGACGTGAAGCGCCTGAAGGATCATCACAAGCGACACCTCCTTCACAGAAGACGGGGAAGTCAGCACCAGAGACCCTCGGAGCATTTGGCGGCGGTCCGCCGTGATATCTCCCGCTAGAATTACCGCAAGCACCTCGTACACGTCCACGATCTCCAGCTTCTTGGCCAAGCCGGATAAAAGTGCGAACACTTCGTCTCTGGGAAGCACGCCGCGATCGAACACATCAAACGTGCGGAACCGCTCTCGTACCAGCGCGACAGTCTCCGAATTGAAATGTGACGACACGTCCTCAGGCACATCGTACAGCGTCTCGAGGCGCTCTCGCAATCGCTCGTCCGCTAGCTTATCATGTGAAAGGCCGGTGAGAACCTGCTGGAAGACTTGTTGCTTCAGAAAATCACTCGGCGGTTGATCCTCACTGTCGGCGGACTCGTATCTGTGGAGATCCTGGACACACCACGCTGGAATCGCCGCTAATTCCGAGTGTTGCAGCAGGCCATGGACGCCTTGGCTCTCATTCGAAGCTTGGCACTCGGAGATCAGGGCGTGGACGAGTCGCTTGAACGCAGCTTCTGGCTGGACTTCGTCAGGGAACTTGTGGATCGCACAGTTCAGCAGCGCGCCGCTGAAGAGTTGAAACGTGAGCGCCGGTTGCTCATCCGCGTCGAGGTACGCCCGTAGTTTCCCCAGCACGGCCTGGGCGAAGATCTTTTCGACAGTCCGCACTTGCAGCTCTTCCTCCTTGTTCTCTTCGTTGGCTAGAAGTTGACCATCTCGCAAAAGCTGAAGAAAGCGGTCGCAGTGGATCGCCGGCAGTGCGTCGCCGTGGAAGGACGAGTCGTAGAACCGGAACAGCTCGTACAGCGTCCTGCGCTCGTCGTTGGTGAGCCACTGCAGGGCATTATTGTTTAGATTCCAGTGGAACTGCGGCGTGAGCGAGAGTGGCTTCGCGCTCTTTGACGCGGAGAGCGGCAGCGCATCTCGTCGCAGTAAGGTTGGTGCAGTCGCCGGCTTGGGTTCGTCCTTGACGCTGGACGTGGTGCCAACCGCTGGCTTGGGACCTTCTGCCCGGCGTGCTGCTGGCGTGTGAGGCATCGCACACTACGCTCGCACGTTGATGGCCGCGAGCATGAACACGGCGGACTGAGATACGAGTCCCTGGGGGCTATTCTTGCGCTTTTCAACTGACTGAATCGAGGCTGGAAAGGCATCTCGTCGAGTTATTTTGGCGGTTGTGGAGCAGATACTGACGTCGCTAGGCTGCGAGGGCTACAGGTGCAGCAAGGCGCCTCTGTCGCAAGGCAGGCAGGCAGTCAACATGGCGCGAGCCCGCAACCGCGTGGGTGTGGATAATGGTGATGCCGAGCCAACAGTGGACGCTGAGGATCTGAAGGAAGACGAGGACGCTGCGTTGGAACACAAGAAGTTGGCGATGCAGAAGGAACTGCTGAAGAAGAAGAAGGCGGAGCGACGCGCGCACGCCAAGCAGCGGAAGCAGGCGACAGAGTCGCAAACCCAGAGGACGGATGGCGCGGTGACAGAACGTGAGACCGTGGCAGGACAGTCCCATGATGCATTGACTATTCCCCAAACGGAGGCAATGGGACACGAGACGGAGACGGAAGTACAGCAAAGGCAGGAAGACATTGCTGTCCAGGCTCGCGAGGAGATTCTCGAACCTGAAGTCCAAGAAGACGACGTCGTTCGACCGGAGAAGAAGAAGAAGAAAATCAAGAAGAAGAGCAAGATGCCGGAAGAAGTAGGCGACAGCGAAGCTGTGCCGCCAGTCAGCGACGCAATGGAAGACGAACCCAGTCTTATGGCGTCCTGTGTGCAAGAATCGACTCTGTTAGCTCCGACTGCCATTGCTGAGACGAATGAGTCGATGGCCGCTCCGATCGTGGATGCAGGAGAATCGAATACGGATCGCGAAGACAAAGCGATTCACCAGTGCGAAGGTGCCAGCGAGGTGGAGCTCCCACGAGTTATGATGACGCCGGAACCTGATCAAAGCAATGCGCTTGAGTCCCGTGATTCTGCCCATGAACCAATTCCGAGAATGCCCACAGAGCCGCGGAGGATGGATCACGACGATACAGAGATCGACCAACAGCCATCCGCGACTTCACTGGCTTCTGAAGCCGCGACACTGAGCGTCCATGAGCCGGAGGATCCACACGTGTCAGTCGCGGACGAAAACGTCGAACTGCATCGAAAAAAGACGAAAAAGTCGGTCTCGCCAACACACCGCCAGACGCGAGAGCTCTCGAGTGATGCTGCCGCGACCACAATCCAGAAGGCACTGAAGAAACGACTGATTCAACAGACGAAGCGGACGCTGAGTAGAGCCAAGTCTCTGATCCGGAACTCGTCCAAGATCTTGGCGGAGGACACGCTGACAGAACCCCCTCATCAGCCACCGCCTCAGATCCGGCCAGCCTTTGTGCCGCCGTTGGCACTCAAACCGCGCCCTCCGCTTCACTCATCGGCGGCGTCGGAGGGCTCCGACAGCGGAAGCAGTGGACGCTCGTCGACCGGAGGATCCTACTCGAGCCGGTCGGAGTCCGAGTCACGATCTTCTGCTTCATCCGACGACCAGGAAGACTCCAGTCGTGGGGCTATGGGACCGAGTATCGACTTGCTACTTCCACGTATGCCCCAAGAGCCGACAGCTCCTCCGAAAGAGCGACGGTACGGGGAGCTTCACAACTTCATGGCTACGCGGATCCAAGCCCACGTGCGTGGGATGCACGGGCGCTCATTGGCTCAGCAGCGAGCAGAGGAGTTCGACAAGGAGATCCGAGAGGAGGCTCTGAGAGAGATCGAACAGGAGGCGAGCGTGCGGATTCAGGCTCGCATCAAAGGATACCTACAGAGGAAACGGTTGGAGCAAGAAGGCGTCGAGAGACACCACCATCGGAGATCTAGCAAGAAGCACCACCACAAGAAGATCAACAGTGTGCAGCCTCACACGCCTCCGCCCGACGGAGACGCTGATCCTCAAGACAAAGCAGTCGCCGAGTGGCCAGAGCAGTTGGATCTAGAGGCCAAAGACGTCTCGTGGGACGACCTGAACAGTATCGTGATGCCGCAGAAGCTTCGTGCGACGACCGCGCTGTTTCTATCCAAGAGCAAGCTTCGAGTGTTCTGTGGCACGTGGAATCTACACGCCAAGAAGCCCAAGGCCGACCTGCGCCAGTGGATCCGCTTCAATCGATATCACATCGTCGCCGTGGGGACGGAGGAGTGCGTGAATTCGATCGCGAAGAGCGTCGTGTTCACGTCCAAGAAGCAGTGGGAAGACCAGTTAAAGGAGACCTTGGGCGACGACTACGTGCTCGTGGCGGCGCATTCACTCACTGCGATCCATAACGCGGTGTTTGTCCACGAAAGCGTGTTGCCGTTTCTCCACAACATCCAGTCGGACGCTGTCGCTACGGGGCTCGGCAATCAGTTGGGTAACAAGGGAGGCGTGGGCATCGCGTTCTCCATCGGCCACACGAGTTTCGCGTTCGTGAACTGCCACTTTGACGCTCACCAACACAACGTCTCCAAGCGCAACGCCAACTTCCACCGCATCAATCAAGAGCTGCAGCTGCATCCTCTCGAAACGGTTTCTGCCGTGTCTTCCCACGTGTCGTCGCAGCCAGTGCCGGGCCTGGGCAAGACAACTACGAGTCGCTTCTCCTCCAGTGGCATCTCCTCCTCCAGCGCCGCTGGCAGTGGAGCTGCGGCTGCCAGGGGCTCCCTTCAGTCGTCGTCGTCGTCGTTTCGACGGCGGAAACTCGCTGTGTCCGAGTGCTTTGACCGCGTGTTCTGGTACGGCGACCTCAACTACCGCATCAACGGCACCCGCCGCATGATCGATCTGCTGCTTCTCCACAACCACCACGCCGTGCTGCGGTTCAACGACCAGCTCCAGATCGAGATGAAGCGCGGAACCGTATTCTCCCACTTCCAAGAAGGGCCTCTGCATTTCCGCCCGACGTACAAGTTCGACAAGCACAGCAACGTGTACGACTCGGGTCCGAAGCAGCGGATCCCGTCGTGGACGGACCGGATACTGTACCTCTCGAACGAGAAGCCTAAGGACGTGGAGCTACTCAGCTACAAGAGCCACATGAGCTTCCAGACATCCGACCACAGGCCTGTGGGGGCGTGTTTCGAAGTGGCCTTTAGGAGAACACCGCATGCGCCAACGCAGACGCACCCGACTCCCGCTGGAGCAATTGCTGGACCGGAACCACCGGTTGCCTCGAGTGAGAAGGCGCCGGAGGATACGGAGCAGGACTTTGCACGTGTGCTGGCGAAGGGCTACAAGCCGAGCCAGACGCGCAGCGAGGTCTGTGTGGTGCAGTAAGTAAATCGAACAAAAATATGGAAGCATTCGATAAAAAGGCAACAGAAAGATCATCATTCTGTTTCACGTATCACCATCACTCTTCTGTGGGGGGGAGCTGCTGGAAATGAGACGCTGGAATGTGGTCTGGTGGAGATTGTTCGGCCATTCGATATGACCCGACTCTACAGTGTGGGAGGAGAACAGAACTCGAGAGGAGAGGAAGACTTCCAACATGGCAGCGGAACAGAACACGAGAGGAGCGCAGATGGACGATTCTGTGTATATTCTTCCCTCCCCCACGGGGTTTTGGCTTGGCTCCTCGAAGCAAGAGAGGCAATACATCAGCGTATCCACCATATACGTCAAACGGTGGATCCAGGCTCCCGCATCATTTGCCAAACCCTACATATTACATACCAGCGAACCCACAGCGGCTGGTCGAGTCGACCGCCGCCGGCCCATCATGAAATGACATGGGCCCCAGTGGGAGGGACGCTGACCCACCAGCTCCTCATTTTTTACACCTACACTTCGAGGCTGAAACAGGCCCTCGATTGGGCTGTCTTGCAGTCGCTATGGAAAAAAAAGGAAAAGAAATGCAGCTACGAACAGGGGGTGAGGGCTGGCTCCATTGTCTCGGGACGAAGCAGCCAGGTAACCGTACCGTAGACTAGATTACCTACAGCCCCAGAGAGCTGGCGAACGAAACGAGCCAGGAATTGCGAGCGTCAGGCCCCGGTCGGTCGTGCTCGGACTAAGAACAGATCCATCAGTCCGGCCGTGGGCGGTGTGGGGTCCCCCACCACCACGCCAGCACAGACGTAGCGATATTGTGGCGTGGCGACGATGACGCACGAGGGGTACGATGGCTTGGACGCCAGCGTCTCGCCCGGCCCACGCAAGGATCAGACACAACGTGCGAAGCAGTCGCCAGAAGCCGGATTTTTCATAGCCAAAATAGTTTGAACAGACGATGGGGGGATGGAGATCGTGGAGAATGGAAAGATGCATGCTGGTGCTCCGCCTTTTGTTCCACACAGCGTGAAACAACCAAAGAGGAGGGGATGGGGATGTGAAGCGCTCTGCTCTTCAAATCTTGAAACCAAGCAGTGCAACCTTTGACATGCCCAGTGGGCGTTTTGATTTCCAGAGGAGTCCTCTCCTCTCCGCTACCCTCCCCTCCGCTCCTCCGTCGCATCCCCCGCTTCTGCGACGCTTCGCGTGGCGTGCGTGCAGAGGATATTTTTGACTGGCTGGGAGGAGCCGACTCGAGTCGGATCCGGAATCCCACGGCGGTGCCGTTTCGTCTGGATACTTTTGTCAAAAAATCGAAGCGATCACCTTTCAAAAGACTATTTGTTTACGAAGGTCTCTGATGCGGATATAATTCCCACAAGAGGCTCCTTCGTACGTCCAATATCTCACCAAAGTATCAATAATTAGAGGCTTGAGGGGATTCTGTTTCGAGTTTCACGGTTTCAACGGCGCGAAGAACTGGCGATCGAAGGAAGAAATGGCTTCAAAGTGTGTGAAATCGCGACCGCCCTTGAGTCTTTCGTGCAATCCAGACCGAACGCCATACAAACTTCAAGTCGAACGGCCGCAGATTCCATGGATTCCTGGACGGCGTTGAATCCAGTCTCCTGACAAGTCGTCTCGGAGTGCAATCCGCTGCCCCCTGACCACGCTCCGCGCTCCCCTCCCCTCCTCCCCTCCCCTCCCCACTCGTCACCAGTCACTCCCCCTCCCCCACTGTCCGCTACCTACAGTGACTCAAAAACAAAACAACATGAGACCGTCTCTTCTCCTCCTCTCCCCTCCCCAGTCTCCCATCTCTTCTGCATTCTGCATTTTGCGTCCGAGTCCGAACAAGAGTCCACTCCATCATGACTGCTTCGTTCCCGCGCCGGTATCGCCCCGTGCGGCACCTCAGCGACACGCTGTACGGCGGCGTCTTCCTCTGCGACGACCTCCAGAGCTCCGCCAAGAGCCAGCGACGCGTCGTGCTCAAGCAGATCGAGATCCTCCACGCCATGCAGCTGCTCAACGCCCCCGACGCCGAGACCCAGGCTGTGGACGACCCGCGACAGGAGAAGGCGCTTTCCAACTTGCTGCGACGGACAGGCGGCCACCCCAACATCGTCCAGTACCACAGCGACTTCATTGAGGACCGCATGCTGTACTTCGTGATGGAATACTGCGCCGACGGCGACCTGTACGACTTCCTCAACCGCCACGAGAAGAGCACGATGGGCGCCTTGGACGCACTCACTGTGATGTCCCAAGTGGCCACGGGCGTGGCGTTCCTCCACTCCCACAACGTCGCCCACCGAGACCTGTCGCTGGAGAACGTCATGCTGGACCAGGGCGTGTGCAAGATCGGAGACTTTGGCCTGTCCACTCGCTGCGACCGCGTGTGCACGGAGCGCGTGGGCAAGGCGTACTACATGGCCCCGGAAGTCGTGGCGGGCGACGTGTACGACCCCAAGGCCGCCGATATGTGGTCGCTGGGCGTCATGTTATTTATTCTTTTGACCGGCTCGCCCGTGTTCCCCATCGCCGCCGACGACGAGAAGGCCTACTGTGCGTTCAAGCGTGCGGGCGTGCGCGCCGTGCTCGAGTCCTGGGGAGTCGCGAGCTCGCTGTCTGTAGAGCTCATCGATCTGCTCGACGACTTGCTCCAAGTGGACCCGAGTAAGCGCCTCACAGTGCAGCAGGTCCTGGACCACCGAGCCTTTGCCTCCTGGACGGCCTACAACCCACAGAAAGAGACCATCGAGTCTGCGACGCCAGCCTTCGTTGCCACGCCCGAGCCGGAGCCGCTGCAGGCATGACTACACGACGACACTACGACCATCCACCACCACATAGACGTAAACTACTGGTACCATAGAGAGCTATCATGCTTGCTACTATTTAGATGGAAAATCAATCAAACACATCGTGGGTTTCCTCCTCCTCCATCAGTGTGTGTCTGATGTTCCACGTTTCGTTCTCAAACGAGCGTTCTGTGCGATGCTCCATGGCACGCACGTGACGCCAGTGGCACGAGACTGCGCTTCACACAGTGGACGGCCGTCCGCTGGGGGGTGGAGGGTGCCAGCGGACGCTCGAAATAATGGCGAGGAGCCCAATGGAATCACGGATATTCGCATTACCAAGTGCCCAGTCGCACTGCGATTGCGATGGAATTTTTGAGCGCATGCTTGCGCAAGCGCAGCAGCAGCATCCCATGCACACAATTCATTTGATCTCTGGGGGCCCTGGCATCGTCTTCTTCTTCGGTCGCAAGCTGCGATGCTGCGGGGCTTGTACGTACTGTACTGAACAAAGCCACAGTTTAGAGAACGGCCGGTTCATTTCTGTCTCGAAACGGTCTCCATCAAGGAATGGCGGCGTCGATTCATGGAGAAGAAGGCGAGCGGAACTGGATTCCCACCCACGACCACGCTACAGGGCGATACAGTAGACGGACGCTCGAGTTGACGCCCGGCAAAAACTAGATCAACGAGCATCATTGGCCAAGACCAAGAGATCAATCAGTCAAAAAAAAAATCGAATCTCGAAACTGATGGCTGTTTACATGCATCGCATTTTACCTGAAATCAAGATGATTCTGCTCCTCCCCACAGCAATCGTAAACGGTCTTTCACATAGCTCGATGGTTTGATCGGTTTTGGAACCGAATGAAGCGAAATTTCGTGTGGGGTAATAGAGAGTCTGTGTGGGTCTCGGGATGTTATTGGAAGACTAGGGAACTTCGCTGGCGAAATCTGAAGCAGCGGTGACTCTTTGGAGAGCCGTTGGTTGAAGTTGAAGTTACAACAAATGATTCTGATGGGATCTCATTTTCCCCAATGTGATACCTCGAAAATGGCAGTATCGCATATCGTAGCGATTCAATGATGGTGTCCTGAGGTGCTGCACAGATACAGCGTCTTCAACTGCCGTGGCATGACGCCACTGGTGTCCCAGGCTGGACGATATGGCCTCAATCGCCTTGCTCCCAATTGGAATATGAAGCTACCGGATCCGTCACGCTGAGTGAGCAAGCGCGTCGACGTGGTTAAGAGACATCAATTCTTCCTTCTCTCAATCAAAGGCGTTCCGTGCAAGTCCAGCAAGTTGCAGTATGGAGATACTCGCTGGTGCCACCGACACACGAAGTTCGTGCGATCTCTACCAAGAGGATGCAAAGTTAGTGGTACTCACGCTCTTCGGGTTGATCCCACTATCGCACCCACTTCATGAATAAATCAGATGAAGTACCAAGATGAATGATTGCGGAAATTCTGCTCACAAAATCAAAGCCAGCTCTTCCCTGCACCATCGCCACCATGCATCAATCACCCTCCTCACTGTGGGTGTGGCGCGTATCCCAGGCGTCGTTGTTCGTCGTAGCCGAAGCCGTAGAAGTAGCGGTGGAAGACCGGCAACCCAAAGCTCCAGTCGGCTAGAGGCGTCTCACGGTCATCCCACGATCGAAGCATGAGAATGCAGTCGGTCTCGGTGATTTGCATGCCCACCATCTCGTTCACGGTCATAACGACAGGGAACTCGTGATCCCAGAACGTGATGTTGTGCATCGGAGCGACACACGACACCATCCAGAAGTCAAGGCGAGGATTTTGTTTTTGTTGGAGTCTATTAGTTACAGCAAAGTGAACAAGTATAGCTACCGTGAGGCTTTAATCTTCAGCGGGACCGTCAGGGGGGTTCGTGGCTTGCCACTGAGCCACATCACCTGACAGAAGCGCCGGTAGAGCCGCCCAAAACGGCCTGTCGGTCGGTCCCAGCGTCTGTACACTGCGCCTGTGATCCATGGCGAGATTGGCTGCGCAATCTGCCATTTGGTTGAACTCCCGGAGGTGATGCCGCCAGTGCTGGACGCCGAGGACGTCTGCCATGACTCGGGCCTTGCCGTAGAGCGTGAGGAGGTGCGGAGCTCGTGGAGCGCGGTGGTGCTTGAGCTGACCGATGATCAGCGCACTGTCACCAATGACGGTCAGAGGCTGTAGGCGCTTGGCCGCAGCGAACTGAAGGCCGGTCACTAGCCCTGTGTACTCCGCGAGATTGTTGGTCGTATCGCGGCTGGCGAGGCTCACGGCCGCCGCCCAGACGATGCGAGGGCGTCCTCCCGCCGCGTCGACGCGGACAACTATG
>JAADXN010001077.1:0-11512 GCA_023337875.1 Pythium apleroticum | reverse complement strand
TTTCTATTTTGGACCATGGCTCAGTCCAATGCACGCACCCGCACGACTTCAGTTGCGACCAAACCCTCCCTCAGCGTGTCACGCTATAAGAGCTGTGTGAAGCTTCTGGTGCCTTGTCGAAAGGGCCGTCGCGCCGAGGCCACCACGATGGGATCCGCTGAATCCAAGGTCGCCGTGCAGCCGCCGTTGGCGGTCGTGGTGTCTCCTGGTGCAGGATCCGTCAGCCCGCGCCCAGTGGTGCTCTGCAACTTCTTACGCAAGCAAAACAAGACGGTTCCTGTGCCAACAACAACTTCTCCCCAGCCAACACCACCCAGCTCGCCGACGATCGAGGCTGTGAAGGAGGCGAAGAAGCCGTCCGCGGCCTCCACGGCAGACTCGTCCGCAGTCAGTGGCGGAGGCCCACCAGTACAGATCCTCCTCACCAACAGAGCTCTGAGTCTGCATCAGCTCGGCTTCGAAGAGCTCTCCACACAGCTGCTGAAAGCCGTCAAGAACGGAGACCAGAAACTCGTAGAGCGCATTGCAGAGATCTCGGCAACCAAGCAACTCTCTGTCATCAACATCCGTGGCATGTGGGAGAGTACACCGCTGATCTATGCGTGCCAGTACTGCCACGAGCCTATCGCGCTGTGGCTGCTACAAGCAGCGGCCAATGTGCATCTCGTGAATGAAAAGGGTGTCACGGCGCTCCTGCTAGCGAGTCTGGAAGGCATGACTGCGGCTGTGCAGCAAATACTGCTTCAGCTCACCGATACCACGGGAAGCGATGAGGAGCGCATCCCAATCGACGCGCAGGTGGGGGTGGTGTACAACTCGACGGCGGATCTGAACGTGCGCGTGAGTCCGCTGCTTGGTGCGAGCATGAATGGCCATGTGGAGGTCGTGCGGATGCTGCTGCAGCATGGCGCCAACGTCAATTGCGGTGTGTCGACAACGGGCGCTAAAGCGGCACCAAGCGGTAACGCAGGGACGAGAGGAGGAGGAGAAGGAGGCAACGGAGCGCTGCAATTTCCATTGCTCGTAGCTGCCAAGTATGGCCACAACACAGTGGTGCAGCTGCTGATCAAAAGTGGCGCGAGTATCGGAGTGACGGACGGCAACGAGAACCACGCGCTGCTGTTGGCGTGTGAGGCAGCGAAGGAGGACTGCGCGTTGACTCTGCTGCGGCACCTGCCAGTGGCAGAGCATGCCGCGTGGAAACGGCCGAACTGTCACGGCTTCACAGCGCTTCATTATTGCGCTGTCCACGGATTGGTGAAGGTGGCCGTGTGTATGCTGTTGCAACTGCAATGGAGAGACGACCTGGAGTTCCTTAACGCCACGAGTTCCACGCGTCACGAGTGTGCTGTGTTGATGGCGACTCGCAAGAAGCAGATTGAGGTGGTGAAGCTGCTGATACAGTGCGATGCTGACGCGACACTAGTCGATCGAGGTGGTACAAGTGCACTGGACGTACTGAAGCGGGAGAAGCGAGATGAAGTCGTGTCGATGTGGCAAGAGCAGCAGCAGTTACGGCGAAAAGAGAAGCAGGGAGGGCAAGAAAAGGCGGGAGAAACAGTTGCGGAGATGAAGGAAGTTTGCAATGTTCAAGAGAAAGTGGTCGAGGAGAATGGCACACCCGAGCGTAAGAAGACGCTGGAGAAGTTGTTTCCCGTCGAGCTTGAGGTGGCGGAGAAGGGTGTGGTGGAGGCCGATGCGATCCAATCGCAAGCGGAGCTGAGAGATCAAGTGCCACTACCTCTAAGTGAGACCGCACAGACCCAAACAAGGTACTCACCGATCGATCCGATCGAGGAAGTCCCCTGTACCGTGCTTGACGCATCGGGGGGTTTGGTATCGTTGAAGCCGACGGCTCCTTCCCTGGAAGCTGCGTCAACTGTGACCACAGCTGAGACGCGCGAACTCCAGGACCATATTCTCGACCAGCAAAAACCGTCGATTTCATCGCCAGCTCCAGTCAATCACGCCCTAGAAAACGAGCCTGGCGGTGATGAGCAAGAACCTGTATCTCCGTGCGATGAGCAAGGTGGAACTATCTCAGTTCCCAGAGCTGATGTAATTGTTCGCAACGGACCGAACGCCGACGCCAGCACCTTCGAAGCTGAAGAAGCGACACCTGCCGCTCTCATAGCACCTCAACGCCCATCGAGTTCAAAACCCAAATCCACCTCAAGCAAAAAGTCCCACAATCGAAGAGGAACGGGGCACATCTCTCAGGACATCTCATCGGCCAAGCGCCTTAGCTCTCGCGTAGGCACCATGTCTGCCATTGCAATGGGATCTGAGGATGGAGAAGATGGGGCGGATAGCGAAGAGCCGGGCGAAGAGTCTACGAAGCCAAATCTCCCCGCAGTGGCAAGTCAACAAGCCACACTTCCTTGGGAAGACTCGTCACTGCTCCTGAACGGGGCCACAACTATCACTTCCACAACAATCGAGTCCAAAGCCGACGATAGAACTGCCAGCTCTCGTGTCATGACCTTCAGTCGCGGCTTAGCTCCAGTTGTGGCTGCCCCAACCATAGAAGGTGGCGTCGACGGTAATGTCGAGCTACCCGACAAACCAGCGTCGTCTTCCTCTCCCACGATGGCGTCGTCTTCCTCTCCTCGGAAAGAACAGGAGAAACACAAGAAGAAGAAGCGCCACTCTCGTAAAAAGCTGGCTGAAGACGAGGATGCGACTCCGACCGCAGAGGAGCCCTTCGCTATGTCGTCATCTCCAGTATCGAAACAGCAACCACCAGAGGTGGAGATCCAGCAGCAGCGATTTGCTTCTGTGCGCATACAACAAAGAGACGAGGATGACAAAGGAGCACTTGACGACGATTTTTAAGCAGCTTTTGTGGTCGTATTTAAAGTACACAAGTCAGAACGGCCGCACGTTGTTGGTTCCTCGCAGTGAGTTCTTGAGCGCCTTGGGGTCGGCCCACGATGACGTCATGTAGTCTTCGGCGTCGTCATCCGCGAGCTTCTTCAGCTCTTCCTGCTTCTTGAAGTAGAACGCCATCATGGCCTTGCGCTCGTCCTCACTCACCGCTGGCTCGCGCGCTGGCATACCGGCGCCTTTCTTCTGGAGCTTGACGACGATCTTGGTCTTTTCGTTCTTACCCACCAGGTCACGCACTAGCTGATCGCGAAAGAACTGCTTGCCTGCCCACCACACCTCTGTTGTGTCCTCCGGCGTGACCTCGAGCACGGCTGAGCTCTCGGCCAGCGCCTCTTCGACGTCCTGCGCGTCCAGCAGCAGCTTGATCGGATCGTACGCTGGCAGCCCCATCGGAAACGCCATCATCACCGCGCCTCGGATGTTCATGAGCTTCTCATCCAGCACCGCCTGCATCATGGCCACTTTCTGAGCGATCTGCAGCTGACTGTTGAGGTACTGCTTGGCGTCGGTCGCTACTTGGGTGAGCACATCTGTGAGCTGCGGGCCGACGCCCTCGCCGGTCCGGAGACCGAGTGGGTCGGCCTCATAGTACGGGCCGCGAGGCTTGTTCTGGTTGTCTTCCTGGTACTGGTCGAGTCCTTGCTCGTTCGGAGACTTGGCGGCGCCGTGTTTGGCCAGTCCGGGCAGCGCGTCCGCCAGCGTCTGCAGCCGCAGTCGCGTGTTGTTGATGCGGCAGAGCTCGCGCGACAGCGTGTCGTTGGACGTGTCCACCGTCGTCTCGTACAGGAACTCGTTCTTGTCTCCGCGCTTGACGTGGACCAGCACCATCGCGCTTCGTCTTCGTGGATGTGCTTGAAGGAGGAGGCTTGAGTGCTTCGTGGGATTTTCCAGATTGGCAACTTGTGTGTCTCTTCGGCACCCGGCTGTTCGGTCGACCGGATCCGCTGAAGCGGTGTATCCGGATGCGCGTATACTCCGCGTATAGTTGCTGTCTGACGTTTTGCCGGTTGTTTCAGTTGGTGGACCCAAGTCACCCATTCCATTGCGCCAAGTGGCTACGCACTGACCATCTCACGTCGCCATGACAACAGCGACGGCCGTGGCCAAGTGCCAGCCACCGCAGCAGCAGCAGCAGCGTCGTGCCAGCGGCGGCATTGCCAGCGTGGCGGTCAAGGCCGCGAGTGTGCTGGCAGGGGTCGTCGCGAAGCCACGAGGCAAGGCGAGCGGCGCTACCGCCTCGCCACTGTCGCGTCGACCCAGCGCCCCCTCAACCACCGCAGCCAGTGCAACCGCACAGAATGAGCCTGCGTCGGAGCAGCGCCGCCGCCGCCGCAAGTGCCGCGTGACGGTGGACATCACCTCCTGCCGCTACGCGATCATCCGCAAGTGTCTGCGCGAGCGCGACTTCCGCCTCGTGAAGAAGAGCACGGAGCAGTCGCTGCTGCCCAGCAAGTGGGATATCTGGTGGAGCGACCGCGGCGATCTACTGCGAGAGCTGCCGCGACTGGCGCCGTTCCAGAAGGTGAACCACTTCCCGTCTATGGAGGAGATCTGCCGCAAGGACTTTCTGTCCAACAACCTGTGCGTGTTCCTGAAGGAAGCGTCTGATGCCAACTGACCAACTCACACACTCCGTGGTATCATAGCAACGCCATCTACAAGGTGCTGCCTACCGAGTTCGACTTCTTTCCGCGGTCGTTCCTCGTGCCTGCTGAGAACGTGGAGCTCCGCAGCGCCATGGAGAGCGGGCCCAAGAACGCCACGTACATCGTCAAGCCACGGTCGCTGTGCCAGGGCAAGGGCATCTCGCTCATTCAGTCATTCGCCAAGCTCCCGCCCAACGAATCATGTGTCGTGCAGCGCTACATCGACAACCCGCTGCTGATCGACGGGCTCAAATTCGACCTTCGCATCTACGTGCTCGTCTACAGCGTGCACCCGCTCAAGATCTACATCTTCCGCAACGGGCTCGCGCGCTTCTGCACCACACCGTTTGAGAAGCCTACGCGCAAGAACCTCGACAAGAAGCGAATGCATCTGACCAAGTGAGTCACCACGATTGATTGGGGTTTGAGGCTTCTGCGGCCGACTGATCATTTGTTTCGATTGCAGCTACGCCATTAACAAGAAGAGCAAGTCGTTCCAGCAAGCGACGACTGCCAACGGAGAAAACCAGGCGAGCAAACGCAGCCTGGCGTCAGTCATGAAGTATCTGGATGAGTCCGGACGTGGATCCAGCGCGCTCGTGTGGAAGCAGATCTGCGATATCGTCGTGAAGACGCTGTTGTGTGTGGAGCCCAAGCTACAGTCGTCATACAAGAGCTACTTTGGCTCGAACGACGCGGCCGAAGCCCAGTGGGGACCCAAGTGTTTCGAGATCCTAGGCTTTGACATCATGCTGGACGCCAAAGGCAAAGCATGGTTATTTGAGGTGAACCACGCGCCGAGTTTTGCCGGCGACTCACCGCTCGATCGGGAGGTCAAGACGGCGTTGATCTCCGCGACCCTCGACATTGTGGGCGTGACGAATGAGAAGAAGCTGCATTACGTGCGACAGCAGCGTAGTGAGTGGGCAAAGCGACTGTGGACCACCAACCGCCTGATTCAGACGAAGAAATCAGTTGAAACAGAAAACCAAGTTGGCATCTCGGACAAAACGAGTGACGCACTCGAGCCAGCGACAAAGGAGGAAGACCCGGTCGACAGCGAGGGCTCTGGATCTGGCTCAGAAGATGGCGCCGATGAAGCGGACCACGTTGACGACGACCAGGATGATGACGATCAGCCGGAACACACGGACAAGCTCAGTTTGAAGAACGTTCTGTTCAGACGCAACCGTATCATCCCGACAGGTGGGGCTGCAGACGAAACGGCGAGTCCAGAGTCTGCCGACTTTGGCAATGAGTACTCGCTGTTGTACCCCGTGGAGTCGGGGGAGCGCGGTGGAGACGACGGCACTAGCAGCTACCACCAGTTCGAGAAGATTCGAGAGGCCGCGCAAGTCAACAAGTCGAAACTGTGGAGCTGATTGCTCTACACGTAATACGCACTCTCCTTTGCTGTAAAAGGTTAGCTTCAGCTTCATTTACTTGCGATTACTACAGAAGTCCACCTTGAAAGGCTTGCCGGCGCCGTCGATGACGGACTTGACAGTCGAGTAGAGCATGAGGCAGACGCCGACACAGATCGTGATGCCGATGCAGAACACGATGATGGACTGGCGACCGGTGCGGCGCACGTAGCCGCCGATGTAGATCTGTGAGACGATGGTGACGCAGAAGGCCAGCACGCACAGCATGCACGCCCAGTCGTACTTGATCATTTCGAAAAGAGCGAACTTGGCAGACGCCGCAGCAGAGGAGTACAGCACGAGGAGCGCACTGGTGGAGGACGCGACTTCCGGTACGACGCCCATCTCAATCATAAGCGGACCCGTGATGATGGCGCCACCGACACCGAAGAGACCAGCCACGACACCAGCGAACATGCAGCCGAGAGGGAAGTACACGACGGTCTTGGCAGTCCAGTCGATGTCACCCGCCGCGATGGGGAAGTCCAGCGACCGCTTCAGTGCCTGGTGCTTGCGCATGTATACCACGAATGCAGCCGTGAAGAGGAAGACCCACGGCACTTCGGCCCAGAGGATCGCCCAGTATCCCACGCTGTCGCACTTGGTCATTGCTCCACTCACACTGGCAGCAACGATGCCCAGGTAGCACACAAACACGAATAGATGCTTCTTCGACTGGAACTTGCTCTCCTGGATGATCAGGAGCTCCAGTTCGTGAGCTTTGTTGGACGATTCGTCGATGCCCAGTGAGACGACGGGAGACTGAAGCTGGTGATAGGCGGCGTCGTCGCTCTTGTCGTCCGTGCTGGTGGCGGCCTCGAGCTTCTCCTGCTCCTCCTTTTCTTCCTGTTTCTTCTTCTTGGCTTTCTCAGCTTTGTGCAGCTTGATTCCCTTCTGCATCGTGCGGAATCCGGAGGCTGACAACACGACTTCAAACAGAATGGAGATGATGTAGGACGGCAGCAGCTTGGACAAGAACGCGCCGATCACAGCACCAGCCATCATGGCGGGGATCATGGCCATGCAGATGTCAGCGTCCACGAGCGGGCGGTCGACAAACGGGTGACGCTTCTGCAGGTTGAAGATGGCGTTGGCCACGGCGCCGCCCATGATGATGAAGTTGGAGGCTGGCGTGGCGTACTTGATGTCGAAGCCCATGACCAACACGAGCAGCGGCACGATGATGGGGCCGCCGCCCACCCCGCCCGATGCCGCCATCGCGAGGCCGAAGCCCATGACGATGATCGCCAGGATATCGTACACGTCGATGGCCGACACGTTCTTGATGTCGTCCTTGGTCTTGGTGGCGGCGGAGACGGCGCTCACGGCGCACGCCGCAACCAGCAGCAGCAGCACCAGTGCATAGCTAGTCGCAGAGAGTGAGCGGCGCATTGTGCGCTGGGATTACGCAGCCGTTCCGGTTCTGGGCGACTGTGGGAGTCGCTCGTAAGTCGCGGAATGGCATCGCAGGCGAGTCGCTCGCTCACGCAACCGTCCTCTGGCGCCTGACGTGAGAGCGCCTGGCCTCAGCTTCAGCTTCAGTCCAGCGAGATCCCTTGGAGGCGGAACCGCGTGCAGCGCGTCAGAGTGAGTCGGGCATCCATTTTCGATGGGATGCACTGCAAGCAATGCCAGTTTGAGTAGTCGGCGCTTGTGATTGGTCAGCGAGGAGCCACTCAAAACGCTGCCCGCTCAGACGTCACGCCGAAGAAGTGAAATTACGTGTTGCGACCATTCATGAGATCTATTTACGGTTCCGTCGACTTTCAGAACCCGCGCCAAAATTCCTGAAAACTGCCCAAAAATGACCGTTTGACGGCTTCATGTGCTCGTTTCGGCTCGTTGTTTTGCGCCAAGGCACTTTTCCCACGCTGTCACACACCTCCCATACATCGACAACCTTAGAGCATCCGCATCAACGGGTCTCTATCTCTAAGGAATCTCGAAATCTCATTGGTCGCTCTATTTTTTTGCCACATGGCTGTTTTAGAGCAGAGACTCTGACCGCAACGCTGCTCTCTATCTCTTTTGGCATTTTCCCACATAGTTTCACTCGTCTGGGGCGTTCTCCTCGTCCATTGCTCAACGTGTCCCATTGAGCCCTTGTATGAGTGCCGGATGCGAGTAGTGGAGATTGCGAAGGGGACGCAATCGCGGCGAAGCTCAAGGCCGATCTCGAGCTTCCCTGCAGCCGCCGCTCTGTTCAGCGCATCCTCTCGCGCAGCGGCTTTCTTGTCTTCGCGAAGATGCAAGAAACGCTGGCCACAAGGCCGCACGATTGGCGTGGGCGTCTGAAAAGATGGCGAGCCAACAAGATTGGAAGCTCGTCATCTTATCAGACGAGAAGAAATTCAACCTGAACGGGCCAGACGGGTTCCGTACCTACTGGCATGATATCCATCAGCCTGCGCGGCGTCAGGTGGTGCGTCGCCAGGAGGGTGGTGAGAGCGTGATGATGTGGGGGCGATATCGTGGGAAGGCAAGAGCGCTTTCGTGCTTCTGGAAGGCCGCCAGACATCGTCCCATCATGTCTACACACTGGGTGGGTACTTGTTGCCCTTCGCCCATCTGAAGTATGGGCCGGCGTTTGTCTTTCAGCCAGACAACGCTCCGATCCATACCTCGGCTGAGACGAAGGGCATCTTCGTCCAGATGGGGATGGAGGTCATAGACTGAGTTACGCTGCTTGAGTGGTGGAGCGCGAAGCTCGGAATGAGGTCGATGACCAACTCCAAGCTCACGCTCCCACATGAATCCTAGACATGAATCCTAATCATACAGTTGTTCTTCCACGAGTTCGCCGGGTGATCTTCGCTTGGCTCTGCTTCGACCGCAGGTGCCGTGAGCTTGGTCTTGGATCCGGTTGATCGCGGCTGGCCTGATTCCTTCTGAGCTGGGGTCATCTTAGCAGCCGGGTGTAGCCACTTGAGTCGTCACACGCCGTCAGACGTCTCAGATAACATGTTTCCCATTCGGCACAAGTCCCTTCCAGGAAACACCCTTTTCATCGACGTCGTCTGTGTGTGAGGAGCGCAACGGTAGCCATGTATTCATGTCGAGGCGGCACCTCACGCTCAGTGGTGGGCGTGGAGGGCTCTCCCCACTTGTAGAGCCTCAAGTCGACGGGCTGGAGGTTCGCGGTCCATCATGCGCGCCGACAACGACCGGGTCGTCTCTGCCGTAAGTCGAGTGTATCGGCAGACGCTGTCCAATTTCCACCTGCCGATCAGTCTAAGGGCGGGTTCGCTGGCCCCGCGGAGGATAAGGCCGTCGCCCCACCGATTCGAAGGGAGTGAGTCTCGAACCGAGCGGGGTCGAGCCCACACGCTGTTGACTCTCGCTTGAGGTGGACACTGCACGGTCGGGTTCCCACACGGACAGGGTCAGCGCAGTAGCAGCTATGGAGCCGCTGACGGACAGACACTCTGCGCTTCGGAGTAGATAGAAGAAGCCCATGACCGCAGCCCCACAGAACGCGGTCGTGGGGCGAGGAGAGATCACAAGTGGAGCGGAGGGCTCGGAGGAAGGGGACGGTGGCGTGGGTCCGAGCGGCGGGAGGAGCCGACACCCGTCGCATCTTGTGCACAGCCAATAAATGCCCGGTGTGGAGACCGACAGGGTGTCCTCGGTGGATGTGATGATGCCACGACATCACGCTAATCTTGGGCAGCACGGTGGCGGGCGCGTTGCCTCGGCCGAGGGGGGGGGGGCTGGGTCCAGCAGTGGGTGGCGAACAATGCGAGTTGCTCGGAGTGGCGGACCTAGTCGCGGTGGAGCCAGATGGGGTAGCCGTGCTGGTTACACCAGGCACACCACTGCTGCCAGGCAGCGGAGTACTTCATGATGGTACTGTCCGCCACACCGTAAAGTTGGAGGCCGTGGAGGACGTCGCGTAGAGCCTGCGGAGCACCGGCGCGATCTCGTCTTGAGTCCATCCCTGCTTCAGGCGCAGCCACTCGTTAGTAAATGGTGGCGACCACGCCCCGGATGCCGCGTCTGCCATAGTGTTCAGCTTCCCGGGGAGGTGGATACAGCGGATGCGGAAACCGTACACCGCTTCCGTGTACCCGATGTGTCGATTGAGTTCTTCGGCCGTCGGATTGTTGCTGGCGAGTTTGTTGGCAGCTGCGACGGCGGTGATGTTATCCACCCAGCACCATACCAGGCCAATCGACCCACGGAACCGGTGCTGCCATCGAGGACCCAGACGGTGCACGCGAGTCCGATGCTGAACTGTTCACCGACGTTGATAGTGAACGGTGACGTGGGGCCGACGCCCTCGATGAGAGCCTGCTCCTCGGAGTCGAAGTGGAGTTGGAGAAACCGGTTGGTCGCAGGGTCGAGCACAGCCAAACCGAGGTTGGAAGCGTCCATGTAGAGGTGGATGTCGGGCGCAGGCCACGCCGCGAACATTGACATCGGCAGATCGCGGAATCGCCCGGACTCCAGAAGCGCTTTGCACCAGTCGAGATCTTGGAGAACTGCGTCGGTGAGTGCGATCGTCCCGTATGGAGGCGCACTGGAACACAGCACCTGAACTCGCTGGAAGAGCGGTTTGGCCGCCCGCGTGCACGTGCAGACGTGGCGAAGGCTACCGAGAAGCTTCATCAAGGCGGAGCGCGACGTGCGAAGCTGGATACGCATGGCGTCAATGCGTGTGTGGCGAAGCGCTCCCATCTCCGAGACATCACTCACCTGCAACCCCTAGATCGAACAAGACGAGGGGCCAGAGTAGTGGCTTGAACAGATCTATAGCGGTCCGGGCCAGATGCCCGGCCCACGGGCCGAGATACCGGCTCGCCCATATGGCTCGCTGCCGGGTAGTGACAGCGAGCTGTCACTCGGCCGAGTTGGTACCCATATCAGGTGGAGTGACATTACCCGCCACTAAACCGGGTCAATGGTGACCGTATTAGTCGGCGGTCTAGTATTAGAGTATTTTTGGACCGCTAGCCGGCTCCTCATTCGGGAGGCCGGCGATCAATACATTCCAAATCGTGTCGTGTTCTACTCAAGTCACCGAGTCAAGACCACCAGCAGTCGGAGCATTTGTGAGTCCAGGGATGCGCATAAGGTACGTCTGTGTGTGTCAGATAGCTTTGCAGTGGATCCCGCCTTCCTGCGTGTTAGTGGCCGGTTATTTGAGCGATCATATAGTGCGGTTGTGAGTCAAAGTCCCCTGAACAACCTGCGAAGGGGCTTGGTCAATCCAAGACCCGTAGCATTCCATATTTGAGAGAGCGGGAGGAACTGAGAGTGTTGTAGCGCCGGGCGCCGGTGTTACATTTCATATTGCAAGAGAGGAAAGAGTAGGAGAAGAGGCTTCGAGCCCAATCAGTTGAGAGCGACTTCGAGTCCATTAGCTGAGTAAGACAATAAAAGAGTGTGATTTGCTTGTGTATTGACCAAACAGGAGTGCAACCGCTCCTAGCGTAAACCCAAAGCCGGCGTATCGAACCAGATACCGATCCGCCGGCTCCTGTATCATCCCTTGAGTCCCCAGGCTACAGAGTGCCGATCAGCTAGTGCGATTCCTTAGTTCTAAAGTTCCAG
>JAADXN010001076.1:0-11513 GCA_023337875.1 Pythium apleroticum | reverse complement strand
TGTGTCCTTGTCCGTGCTGAGAGTGACCTCGCAGGTGCCCTGTCGAAAGCAGCAGCGCTGGACCGGAGTCGAGGCGACGTTGTTGGCTGGCATGCCTGGGTACATTGCAGCTGGAAGCGGGATGGCGTGGATCGTGAATGGCGCTCTAGCCACAGTCTTTGGCTTCGCGGCAGCCTTGGCAGCCTTGGGTTGGATACAGCTGTACACGTCGTAGTAAACGATGCACTGCTTCCCGTAGCCGCCCAACGGGAGCGTGTATCCATTTGGAGGCAGCACTTGCGGAAGTGGAAAGGAGAACGGGAAGACGTGCTGTCCAACAGGGATAGCAGTCTGCGATGGCTGCAACAGCGACACCTAGCAGCCACCCAAAGCGTCGTTAGAATATAGTATGGTCAGTGGATGTAAGGGTGCATACGAACCTCTTGCTTGATAGCATCGTGCACTTTCTCGACGTAGGCGCTGTCGTCTCCGCCCGTCTCCCAGTGCATCCTCTCCACTCCAATGAGCGTCAACGTGAAGGCTGCGGACTCAGAGTGGAGCAACTTGTACCTATACTGGAAACGCTCCTACGGACCTTGACACTCAACCGGCGAGGAGACATTCAGTGTGAGCTGGCCTTGCACGACCTCGCCTGGATAGAAGTCGCTCTTCGCCAGTATGATCGTGGCGTCGCAGCCCTTGATCGAGTCGATCTTGGCAGGGCGGATCCCCTCGCTCATCGTGTCGTGTTTACGCGCGCGGCTTGGTGATTTACCTGCTCAAGTGGTTCTCGAAGAATGCAATCGGGGAGCGCAGCGCCTCAATGGATAGGATCTCATCCTTGGCTCAGGATCCTGAAAAACACCAAAAATACGACGAACACCAACGATTTTCCGTCGGCACCACGATAAACGAGAGAGTCGGGGGAAAGAGCAGTCCATTCACAAGTTATGCCGGCCTCGATGAGTCGGAGCGAGAGTTGACTCGCGTTCGATCGAGCCTGGGCTCTGAGAGGCCAGCCCCCAGGGACGAGGAGGGTGGGTTAAAAGCGAGCGTGACCGAGCGTGGAGTTGAGCCGAAGGCTGCTGCTCTGGATGGTCGTTGCTCTTGGCCCGGCATGTCTGGGGCCGTTCACTTTTTGGTCGACGGTTCCTATCACACAAGTGAAGAAGATGGTATCTTTGCTTGGTAGTCATTATGTACGATTTGATAGTAAAGCGACAGCCGACATCATGGTGAAAGCCGCAGACTTGCCGTTCTGTGTAGAGCTGTTGAAGCTTAATGGGACACCGGAACGGCAGCACTGATGTGCAGTTGAGGAGCCTCGGCTTGGTTGACTTTCCCGGTCATATCGATGGTGATCGCGTTCGGCTGCAGGCCCATCGAAGGTATAACCAGTGCACCTCCAACGGGAGGCACAGTGCCGGGGACAGTCGGTGGGTTGGAAATGTTCAGCAATGTGATGGGGAGGCTGGCTTGCACAGCAGTGAGAAACACGCCGGCGAAGTTGACTTGAACCACCACGCGATATCTCACCGACGAGTAGAGAGTGTCGCAGCTTGGCATCATCCCAAATCGGATCAACGCCCCGCCAACAACACTGTACCGATGGCGAAATCCCAGTTGTACTCTTCCATGAAGACTGGCAGCTGGATCCCTTCTTTCGTCGAGTGCGGGGCGATCGTCTCACTCACTTCCTTGGCGTGAACGATCCGAGGATTGGTCGTGAATTCCGCTTTGTGCTTGCCGTCTGGAATGTGAATGTGCAGCTCTTGTTGGATGGAGACTGTGATTGACTTGACCGCGAGACTCGTTTGGTTGGTGACAGTTGCCACGAGAGGAAGCACGCCGGAGTGGATATCGAAAGTGTCACTGTCTAGGCTCAACGCCACCTTGCAGGCGCCCTTGCTGAAGCAGCCAAGGAACGCGACGCGAGTATCTTTCGAATCCTCGACGGCTTTACAGGGGTAGTGCCGGAGGTGCAGGGACGTCAAAAATCATTGTGGCAAGGTACTGCGACTTCTTGGCTCCCTTCAGATGGATCTGAGCCTCGATGCCGAACACAACGCGACTGTAGATGCTACCCCAGCCATTGCCAGCAGTAGGAATCGCGCCTTGGGTCGCCGGTAGACTCGGAGGCAGCTGAAAGGCAAACGGGTATTCGTGCAAACCGGCCGGAACAACCGCTTGGCCGGGCTGCAGCAGTGGCATCTACGAACCACGATATCACTTGATCAGCACGCTACATCGAGAAAACTCGCGTGATAGAAAGCAGACAAACGTCTGTTCTCATGAAGTCGTGCATCAGGTCAAACGACGTATCGCCGCGCCAATTCAGCCACGTCAATAGCTCGCGTCCAGCCAGACCGACAGTGAACTCTGGAGTACGACAGCATGCAGTCAGAAAGGACCCTGTGGGGAACTGCGAGCTGACTAACGTACCTTGGCATTCTACAGGGGACTCGAAGCTGACCGTGAACTTGCCTTCCACGACTTCGCCCGGTAAATATTCGTTCTTGACCAGTGTCACGAGGGCGCTCCAGCCCTTGAGGGAGGGGCCGAAGCCGAAACTCATGGTGGGAACGGGTGAGATTTCCTGCGAGTCCGCCAATGAGACGGTCGTTGCAGCTGAGGCCCAATTCACGCAGCATGACTGGGTCAGGGAGCGATGTCTCCCGGCCGTGAAGGCGAAGTATATTTGGTTGGGACCTGGTCGTGTGGAGAAGCGGGAAGAAGTCGCCCTGGAGGATCCCACGCGAGCAAGTGAAAGTGCACGTGGCCCACGCTGGGCCACCTTCACCATGTTCCCACCTTCGAAGATTCTATCAAGATCGTGGCCATTGCTGTGCTCTTCTTCAAGTGTGACCGACGCTTTCCCTGTCTTATGTTTAGGCTGCGCGAGACCGAAGAGGGATGCATATCTCGTGGTGATGCGACTCTGTGTCTCATCCGCCATTCTCTTTCTTCAGCCGATGGTGGTTCATGCTGTTGAAGGTGGTTAGTTGATTGACCCCCTCCTTTTTTTTTTTTGAGAATCTCTTTCGTCTACACTAGAGATTTCACTCACGTTCCTACGGTATTGTTGAAGTGAATTTCACTGACCAAGTGATCTACTCTCACACAGTATTGCAACGTGAACGCAGCGCACAGGATGAGTCGTGACGCCATCACTTGAAAATCGCGTCGTCCTGCAATCGGACTTTGGCCCTGTTAAGGCGTGTGGGGTCTGTAGTGCTGCTTACTGGTCCTTCGAAACGGGCACAGGAGCGCTAACGTACGATGCAGGAGCCTCGGTGGTTGGGAGTTTCTCTGGCCCATCAACTACGACGGCTCCAGGCAGCGGAGCCGCAAGAGTTGGAGCCACTGCGACCGCGAGAGGAACCACTGCGACTGGAGCCGCAGTAAATTCGGGGATGTTGAGTAGCGTGACAGGAAGGTCGGCTTGCACGGTAGTGACGAATCTGGTGGTGAAGTGCACTTGGATCTCCAATCGAAAGCGCACGGACGCGTACAGAATGTCGCACGTCGGCACAAGCCCGACTCGGTTGAATGCCCCGGTGTTGAGCTTCGCGACCCTGTGGCGGAAGGCTAAGCTGAACTCGGCCAGGGAGACGGGCAACTGGATCCCTTCCTTCGTGGTGTGAGGCGCGATCACCTCGTCGACGCTCTTGGCATGAACGACTTGGGGTCTGCCCTTGAAGGCTGTTTGGAACCTGCCGTCGGGGATGTGGACGAGCAAGTCCTGCTGAATCGACACTGTGAAGGACGTGACCTTCAGACTCGTCTCGTTCGTGACTGAGACCACAAGCGGAAGGACGCCCGTGTTGATGTCGACAGTGTCTCGGTCCAGACTCAAGGCCACCTTGCATATTCCCTTGTTGAAGCAGCAGAAGTACATTACACGGGTCTCTTTCGAGTGCTCGACTGCTCTGCCCGGATACAGAGCGGGCGAAAGCGGCAGCGCGTGGATGTTGAACATCTGCGTGGCCAGAAACTTGTGCTTCTTGGCTCCTTTCTGGAGGATCTTGACCTCGATGCCGTACAAGACGTGGCTGTGGATCCGCTCCCAGCCATTTCCCCACGCAGGGATAGTCTCCTGAGTCGCTGGCAGGTTCGGAGGAAGGGAGAAAGCGAACGGGTAGACGTGCTGACCAGGCGGAAGCGCGGTCTGGCCTGGCTGCAGCAGCGATATCTACCGCGCGCAAGGGAAGCAGTAAGAGCCTGGTTCACGACGTGAATTCAGCATGGCTCGACTGCACAACGCACCTCTTGTCTGATGATATCCTTCTTCACATCGTAGTAGGCGGTACTCGAGGCGCTGTTTTCATCCCCGCTGGTCGTGATCTCCCATGTCAACGTCTCCAGTCCGACAAACCCAAGCGTGAACTCTGCATAAACCATTATATTCTGTAAAAACGAGCACGTAGATTGGTCCGGTAGGCGAGTGATCGCACCTTGGCACTCCACCGCAGTCGTGACGCTGACTGAGAGCTGGCCTTGAACGACTTCGCCTGGGTAGAAGTCGTTCTTCGCCACCGTCACGATGGCATTGCAGCCCTTAAGCGATGGCGCACCAAAGCCGAAGACCATCGTGGAGAAGCGAAGGGCTGAGCTAGACGTCAAAAAGTTGACAATGTTGACTGGCCTAGCCCCCAAAATGTGAGACGGTCGGGACGTCGGGCTACGTCTATCCTTTCGCCCAAGAATACACAAAACTGGGAAGATTCTGACGGAGAACCCGGTGGTATTTCGGTTGTTGGTGTTCTGGCCCAACGAAGGAAGGAAAAGTTCCGATAAGTTCATCCACACGCGATGCCATCCGCGACTTGCAGGCCCGGCGTATTCTTACTATCGCAACTTGCCGTGATTTGTTCAAACTACCCTTTGCAATGCTGGTGGTTCATCCCTAGTGACTGGCTCGGCCGAACTAACTTGCGTGTGAGGAGCCTCTGTCAAGCTAGGTTTCTCAGTTGCATCAACTCCACCTGCTTCTGGCTCCGCTGGCACTGCAATTGTAGCCGGAATCGTTGGTGTCACTGCAGGCGTAGCTTTAGGGACCGCAGGAGGAGCTTCGCTCACTGGGTTAGTAGGGGGCTCCGAAAAGTTGAGCAACACAATCGGTAGGTCTGCTTCCACCATGTCCGCGAAAGTTCCATCGAAGTTGACTTCCACAGCCACGCGAAACCGCACGGACGCGAACATGACGTCGCAGCTCGGCACTAGCGTCGTGTTTGGGACTCTGCTGCGGAAGGCTGCGCTGTACTCAGCCATAGACACGGGCAACTGAATCCCTTCCTTCGTGGTGTGCGGGGCGATCGTCTCGCTGATGCTCTTGGTATGAATCAGCTGAGGTGTGGCCGTGAAGGTCCCTTTGTGCTCGCCTGTTGGAATGTGGACGAGCAGATCTTGGTGAACGGACACCACCAGCGAGTCGATCTTCATGCTTGTCTCGTTGGCGATCGTCGCGACCAGAGGCACGACGCCCGTGTTGATGTCGATGGCGTCTCGATCCACACTGAGAGTCACCTTGCAGTTGCCCTTGTTGAAGCAGCAGAAGTACATGACGCGAGTCTCTTTCGAGTCGCTCACTGCTTTGCCCGGGTACATGGACCGTGGTGGCGGCACCGCATTGACTACGAACGCCTTGTTGACGCGCTTGGCTTCTTTCGCTCCTTTCTGGTGGATCTTGACCTCAATGCCGTACAAAATGTGGCTCTGAAGACGCTCCCAGTTACTGGCCCCCGTCGGGATCGTCTCCTGGGTGCCTGGTAGCTTTACAGGCAGCGAAAAGTTCACTGGGTACACGTGCTGCCCAGTCGGAATCACTGTCTGGTCGGGCTGCAGCAGCGATATCTACGAGCCACATTAGCGATCCTGACAATCTCGTCCGTTGGAGTCGTAAGGCACACGGCAATCGCACCTCTTGTCGTGTGATCTCGTTCTTCACATCGTAGAGTTCGATCGTCTTGTCTTCGTCATCGCCGCTGGAGATTTGCCACGTCAACGTCTCCAGTCCAACCAGCGCAAGAGTGAATTCTGCGAAAACATGAAAGACATCAACGAAAGTTCACGATTCAGTCTGGTGAAGCGGCATTCTTACCTAGACACTCGACTGGCGTCGTGACGCTAAGCGTGAACTCGCCTTGGACGACCTCGCCTGGATTATAGTCCGACTTCGCCAGCGTCACGACAGCGGAACACCCATCGAGCGATGGCCCACCCAGCCCGAATACCATCGTCGCTTCAGCTTGACCTCCAGGATTGGACAATGGCAGCCTCCCCGTCCTCCTAGGAGGATCCCAAGAGCTTGGGGATGCAGGCCACGAATAGATGCCCTTGCCTAGCCTCCCAACCGAAAAAAAAAAGCGGTATTTCGGTCCAAGGCCGCCCTTGGCCGAGGAAGTGCGGCTAATATGTTCAACTGATCCCCATGTACTTGCTCCAATGCGACGACTGCTGCTCGCGCTCACAATCCTCCCAGAGACAGCGCTCCCGCTATCGAACGAGTCAGGCAATGTGCACACTTCCGAGGACCACCGCATCACTCTCTCGTTGTCGTCGTCCCGGGTTTCGTGGTGTGTGATCAACATGTTCCATCTCTTCAACGCAGACTTTGCATTTATTGCGGGAGCTGCGCATCTCGTGCTCGCGATCCCACAAGTTTACGAGAACATGTTTCTCGTCCGCATTCCCCGTTCCATCCTCGTACTCGCCGGCTGGAGCTACGTATTCAACGCGAGTCTCCACGTTGGTGTAGTGCTTCACTGTCTATTCATCAGCCTACGGCGTCGGCAACTCACATTTGGCCACGATGACATCAAGCCAGACACTCCACCAACGTCGATTTTGATACTTCCGACCCCTCCACGTAGATTAACACGGCTCGAAACAGTGAAAAACGTGTCTACAGCGGTGGCGAAGGCTCCTGTGGTGGCCTGGAAGCGATATTTCGCATTGGACGGGCTGCTCGGAGTCTTCGGGCCGCGGTTTGAGCTCGGATTCTACACGCGGCAGCTTCTCGAGATCACTTTGGAAACCTACCAGGCGTACCAGCGAAGTTGCGGCGTGCCGGAAGACTGGATCAATCGATTCATCGTGTTCATGCTCGTCGTGAACTGCTTTAGCACGCCCGCTGTCGACTTCTTCTTTAAGGCACATCGCGCTTCGGCCATCAGACTCGCGGCAGTGGCCATTGACCTGGTCATCGACTTTGTCATCACAGTCATCGTTCCAATGTGCGTGATTTTCCCGCGTATGCTTGAATTTGACTGGAAAATCGGCGCGTACCCGGCCGAGCTGATCTACGACGACCTCTGGCTCACCACGGCAGTCTCAGAGGTGAGACAAGTGTTTGTGACGACGGAACTCGACTACGTTTCGTCGCTTCTTCCTCCGTTTTTGTGGCTCATTGTCAAGAACATGGTGCGTCGCGAGCCAGCCAAGCCCAGGACCCATGGCGTCGTCATGGGGCGAGTGCAGAGACCAAGTCTGTTCGAAAAGGGGCGGAATGAGCTGAAACGGATTGCAGCGGTGAAAGGCAGACCATCGACGCTGGTCAATCGCATCAGCATGCTGTGGGGAGTCGTCGTCGTCACTTTGCACTTGCTTGCAACGCACCAGAACCCACAGAAACACACATCACAGCCATCCCACTCGAGCTGCTCTGCAAGCTCCAGATGAACGCGTGGCTTGCCAAACGTTATCCGTGCGCCGTGGTGATGATCGACTGCAACCAGCAGCAGATCGCTGGCGACGCTGATACCGTGGCTAGCTATTTGACGCAATTCGACCGCACAACGCTCACGAAAGTCATCTTCAGCCACTGTTCCGGACCCGATTTGCCGGCGCTGCTCACCGAGTTCTCGCACCTTCAGTCCTTTGTGACGTTCAACACCTCGATCGCGTCGTGGCCACGGGCGGCGGCGCTGACTCGGGAGCGAACGCCGCTTGTCGTCGCGCTAGACTTGATCGACACCAAACTCTCCGAGCTCCCAGATTGTATCTACCATGACAACTTGCCTCAAGGCATCAACTTCCTGTTGTTTCGGTCCAATGTCAGTGGACTCGAAAGCTGCTGTGCTCTGCGGCGACGTCCCTGACGTCGTCAAGGACGAATTCCGATACGATTTGGCCGTCGCGCAGCGCCAACTCCAGCTGAATGCAGTGTAGGAGGTGAATCCAACCATCCCATTAACGTTCATGACTTCAAATAGCGAATCGGTTTAGTGCATGAACTCCTCCTGGTTAAACTGGTCAAGCGTTTTCTGAGCGTACACGGGGTTCGCCATCATAGGCGGCATAGCCACAGGCATCGGAGGCGGCAGGTAGATCGTGAGCGGCATCTCTACGACGATATCGGGCGTGAACGCGACGGCACACTGCACCGAAACGTAGTACCGAATGGAGGCAAAGAGCGTGTTCCGCGTCGACAGCAGCGGCAGTTGCTGGTGGGGCTGCTTCATCTTCTTCATGTCGTCGAACGGGTCGCTGATCTTCTGCTTCGCGAACGCAGCAGCGATCTCGGGGATCGAGAGCTCAGCGCTCAGCTCCGTGCTGGCGCCGGCGTCGATTCCGGGGAACTTCTTCTGGAATACGATCTCTGCATCAGAGAACTGGATGCCACCGGAGTCTCTGCCCATGGGGATGTGGACCATGTACTCCTGGTGCAGACGCACGAAGATCCCCGACAGCGGTCGCTTCGACTCGTTCCGCACGGCGACTTGCAGGGCGACCATCCCTGCAAACACGTCGACGGCGTTGGCGCTCATGGAGCTCGAGACGTGGCACTGGCCCTGGTCGAAGCAGCACAGCAGATACACTGACCGGTGCGCTTCGTCCTTGACGGGTGTGATCGGCAGGGGCGGACGCGGTGGGAATCCGTGGACGCCGATCGTCGACTCGGCGCCGATGTTGGCCTTGAGCATGCCCTTGACCTTGACCTCGGCCTTGAGTTTGTAGATGATGTAGCTCATCACACGCTTGTGGTGCTGCACCCAAAAGCGGAACATGGAGTGCGAGCTGGGCAGCCCCAGCGGGAGCTGGAACTGGAACGGATAGATGTACTCGCCCGGCGCAAACACAGTCGCTACATTCACAAGCGGAATCTGATAGCCAGAGTTAGTAGAAAGTGTGCATGTAGTTTGTTGGAAAGCAGACTTACAGTTTGGCGCAGGAGCTCGTGTTTGTCGCGGTGGTGGTGGTCGTGCTTGCCCTGTTTGATCCGCCACGAGATGTGCTCGTTGCCGCTGAGCGTGAGCGTGAAGCCCTCGGCGTCGATGGATTCACGGACGTTGAGCTTCACGTGGCCGACGACGTACTCGCCCACGAAGTACTCGCACTTGGGCAGCTCAATCTGGACGGTGCCGTGGACGCCGATGCCGAGAACCTGCGCGAACCGCCCCATGGTGCCCAGTGGAATAGACGACTGAAAGGCCAAGTGGGGATGGAAGGTCGTAGCCTCCCAGGGCCGGTGTCCACGGCGTTCTCGGTCATCCTAGGACTCGGCGCTGAGTGTAGCGATCTATTCCTGGGAGCTCAGGACGGGAGTGTAATTAAAACCAGCGGAGCCGCTCGCGTGGACGGCGATAGACTATTTAGCCAGTCGTGCTGTGTGGACGGCTGCAGTTGCATTAGGATACGAATTGCATGGAGAGCTCGCATGGAAGTATCCAACGAGTCAGGGACCCTAGGACGTGGGGAACTGAGTGGAAGAGGGGGGGCACTATTACATCAGCAGATCCAATCGAGTGTCGTCGCGTTGTGGTTGAAGCGTGAGCAAGCTGTCACAGATGGACAACGTTCGCCTGCGCTTGTTCGTCTTGATGGCCATTCCTTCTCACCCGTGGTTCAGAAGTTGGAGTTGAAGTTCAGGATCGAGGAAGAGCTTTCAGCACAAAGCGACAGGGGGTTGTCAAGATCAGAATACCATGAAGCAGTGCACGGACGTCGTTTATCAGCAGACTGGAGACATATCTACTGAGGTAAGAGGTCCCACAACTGCACCTTTGCAACATGACGAAGGCGTGTCAGCCGTTCGACCCACTGCTGAGACGCCGAAGCGGATCTCCTTTGCCGGCGACTCGCCGGCGACGAGCTCGATCAAATTGATTCAGAGTCGGGGCTGGTGTGTTGTCGCTGCTGCAGTACAGTATAGTCCATCGCCGGCATGCAGGGCGGACTGCTTGTCTGGTGATTCCAGTGACCCGCTCTCTTGATGTTTCCCCGCTCTGGAAGGCCCTGGCCCAACACTTGTGCCACAAGTTGGGCATTGCTTGCGATCGGCGATTCAGAAATGTTTCGTTGACCGATTGGTGAGCTGTCTGATGTTGTCTGAACCCTCGTGCGTTTGAAACCGTTCGAATTCAGTCCAGCTTCCTCGTCGGACTGTATGACTCCAAGCACCAGTGTTGGCGGTGCGGTAAATGGCTTCACGGCTGCTGTGTGGTGTTGGCCAAACAACTGCAACCAGCTTCAAGCACGACGTCACTGCTCAGTGCGTCACCGCTCCATTTCAAGATCTGTAGAAGCAATTTCGTGGAATGCTGTGCTTCGATCTCCGGTACACCGGTATGCTGCTGTCAGCGTTGGACTACCAGCGGAAACCCGAACACAGCAATCGTAATCTAGGGCTATGCGTCGATGTCATCGACAGAATAATATTACAGTACAGGTAAAGGCTTCGCGCTAGCGCATTTCAAAGTGCCTATGTCGCCAGCCACAGTTGTGTGGCCCAAAAACGCAAGCTTCTGAAGCCAGGAACGCCGACGTCACAACTCAGAATGACTGAGATGCGGGTCTTCCCAAGCCTGGAACGGATGACTGCGCCTTAATTCATGGGCTGCTTTTCGTTCAACGCCTTGCTTCCTCATGCACAGACTTGTGTTGTTGCGTGTACCTGTTCGGATCCAGCAAGCGTACAGCACATACGAAATAAAACTGGTCGCAGCCTCCGACAACCAAGCCACGTTTCCTCTTCAGGATTTGCCTCAACAGTGTAATCGTCTGCTGCGTGGCGACCAACACGCGGTCCCCTTTGTCTTCCGTTGAGCCCTGCAATCTGCGTGGCCTGGCAGCGATCTGTTGATTCTGTTGCTTCAGGAGCTGCCCACACGTCACATGATTGGCCCTCTGTGCCTGGCGATGTCCATTTGGATCGGTGCTTGCTGCCCAGCGGCAGCTGGCTCCTGCTCCATTTCGCTGCGGCCACGAGGTGCCTTGTCCAAACTGTTTAGCAAACGTTGAAGCGCCGACTCGATTCGATTTGAGACCCGACTCCAGTCACACACCAGAACAATCGGTGATACTGAAAGTCTTCCCAGCCAGAGCCGTCATCCAGGACGGCGATGTGATTGTCCCTCGGCGAGTCCCACTGCCTATGTCGATTCGGGTATGTTAAGAACATTTCGGGTCATGTTGCGCCTATGCGACGTCCTTTCTATGCACACAAAGTTCTCCGGCTAAGTACGAAATCTTACGATTTCCACAACTTTGCTCCTAGACCAGCAACGGAAATGGTGAGCAGCTCTCCTAATAGG
>JAADXN010001075.1:0-11529 GCA_023337875.1 Pythium apleroticum | reverse complement strand
TCGTCATTCCTGTCTGCGTCGGGTGGGGGTGGACTTCAGTTACACGTCTGGTGGTGGACTACAGTCACACGTCTATCGAGGTGGTGGGCTGTCTGTGGACTGCAGTCACACGTCGTACGAGGGGCATGGCAGTGGACTGCAGTCACACGCGTCATGGATGCGGGTGGAATGATGGCGGCTGTGGGTGGCAGGCACATCCTGTAGAGCTTGTTGTCATGTGATACTGTGTCGGTTCTGTTAGATCGGAGAGATAGAGGATACTGCGATACATGCGAGATGGAATTTGTACGTGTTGAGAAGTTACTGTATCTGTTGCATATCGCAGTCAACAACAAGAGCGTTCCGTTGGTTGATAAACAAATAGCCGTTATTATAGGCCACGTACAATATGTTGGATGGCTAGATGACAGGGTCTTTGGGAGGTCGTGGGTGAAGCGCGAAAGGGAAAATGAAGCAGGACAGCGAGGCGCAAAATGAAAGCACGACGTGGTGAATTCATTGGTTGGTGAGGCTGCAGCCTCAGTCTCTGTAGAATCATACTCACTATCGGTACAGTGGAAACCATCCTCCATTCACATGACCCTGTGACTCGATAGAGCCGACGGCTGGAACGCCCTATGCGTGCTCTCTTACGCTGCAATGGAGGGGTCTGTGTTCGTGCCTCTGGTATGGTTAAGTACAAACTGGAGCCGCGTTGCCAGCCAACGGCAGCGGTGTCGACGTCTCCAGGTTCAGCCTGGTAGGCTCTGGAGACTGCAGTGCAGCCACCTAGTAAGTGCGTTCACTCGTATGATTGGCTGGTTTCGTTGCCACTGTATGTGGTTTGCGAGGAATCTGACTGTCTTTTCCCTCATGGCTCAGCAGAACAGCCCACCACGCTATTATTTGTGAGAGGTCTAGTTCCGTCTCACATCCTCACATTCAGAGGGCAGATGGTGGTATTGTCCCGACTCTGCCCGCTGATGATGGTGATGATGGACCTGACTGTTCGATTGTGGCCACCCTTGATGTTCGATGGTGGCCACATCGATGTTTGATCGCGGACTTTTCTCCTTCTCTTCGTTCACTGGCTTTGGCAACTGAGCCCGAAACATGGCTGGCAGGGTCTGGTTCAGCAAGTTCCGAATGTACCACAGCTGTTGCATGATCTGGATCTCTTGCAGATTCACCTTCTTCCGGTCTTCCGCAGTGGCCCTCTCACCCACTTTTGGAAACACCGGCTCCTTGACCAGCAAGTCGCAGTAGTCATACAGCGGCTTGTCGTGCCCTTGCGAAACGACGTCATACGCCAGTCGCAGACTGGCCTGCTTCGGGTGTCTGAAGACATCCTCCTTCCACTGGACGAAGAGGTGCTTCTCTCCACTGAAGGCGAGGCCCGAGAAATCCTCCTTCTTGGTCGACGAGTTCGTCATGCTTGAAATGTTGAACTGAACACCGTAATGAATGAAAGTTTCTCTCTATTGCGTCACTATGGACTCTCTTATTCCTATTGCTATACTCTAGACATGCTCAGTCTGAAGCAGATAGGAAAGTGAGCTCCAATTCCTCTGCTTCTTATCCACATCGCACTAGGTTGTCGGCCCCTAGAGGATGTCGCCTATCCGGCCTCGGTGGCCAAGTCACGGCGCATATCCTATAGGAGTCTGGTGGGAACTAGGACGGCCGAGCCGCTCCACACTCTGCACATGGACACTACAGAAAAGATGAGAGCGAAAGGACTGTACAAGTCCCCAGGTCACAAATACACACTGGCTGTGGTCGATGATGCCACAGGCTTCAAGTGGTACCTGGTGCTGAAAAGCCTGAAGGAAGTGGGTGGGAAAGTCAGCGCCCTAGTCACTCAACTGGAAGTTCAGTTTCCGTATAGGGCCAGACGGATCCGCACGGACGGTGGGACAGAATTTGTGAACACAATTCTCGAGTCCTGCTGTAAAGAGAAGGGACTATTGTTTCAAAAATCGAACGTAGAATCCCAAGAAGAAAGCGGAAGTGCAGAGCGGAGCCATCAGACGGTGATGGGGCATGTCAACTGTGTCCTGCTTGGTGCCCAGATGCCAGCAAAATGGTGGCCGGAAGGCCTTATCTACGGAGCCGCTATAAGAAACAGGCTCCCTATGGAGCGACTAGGTGGGATAAGTCCGTATGAAGCCCTTTATGGAGAGAAGCCCGATGGGCTCCCGCTCCAGATATAGAGTAGCACGTGCTACGCACATGTGCCCGAAAGCAAAAGAGACGATGAGAAACTGAGTGACAGAGGCCTTGAGTGCAAACTCTTGGGGCTCGATGAAGTTCACAAGGCCTATCGGCTGCTTGATGTTCAGCACAACAAGTACCTGATAGCTAGAGATGCAAATTTTGGGCCCACAGACACAGAGCTATTGGTTGATAAGTCGTTCCCTTCGGAATCCCCCACCCTAACCCAGGAAGAGATCCAAGAGATTGAACATCTCGAGGATACTAAGCGTGGCAGATCTGCAGTTGAAGAAAACCCAAAACGGCTAAAGATTCTACCCAGTACGGAATCTGTGGGAGATAGCCCAACAGGAGGGAATCCTAACCCTCCGTCAGAAGTGGAGGGGACCAACCCACCAGCTGAAGAAGAAACGGCTGAAAGTGTAGCAGACTGTTAGACTGGAAGAATTTATATGTATAAAACTGTATTAAACAAGTGCAACTCGGTTACGAGAGGATGAGGGAAGACCTCGACCAGGCTAGAGGAGAGGAAGCGCATGTCTTGCAGAAGAACATGACCTCTCGCAGTTCCTTCTCGGAAACATGCGGCACGTTCTGCACCTTTTGACCAGCAATAATCCTGGTGAGCTGGTCCTTTCCTACGTGGCCTAACCTCAAGTGCTACTCTTTTAGGATATTCTCCTTCTCCTTCAATGTGTACTCTTTAACACTCAGGATCTTCCTGTTGGATTTCTGTGTTGGGTGATAGTACACCTTCCCAATCTCCACTACTGCGAAGAGCAGTTAGTTTCTTTTTCCTAGGAAGTACATGAACTCTCCAGTTTTTGACTGGAGGAGCCTGTAGCCCTGTGCAGCAAGGCTGTGAGCACTCAACAAGTTGCTTCCGCACTTTAAATCAAACGCACCGTCTTTTAGCTGCACATTATGTATGGAACCCTTCGGGTTCTATACATGCAATCGGATTTCTCCGATTCCTACACTTGTGGACGTGCTCCCGTTCCTGTAGATGAACGTCTGGGAGCCGTTTCGTGCCATCGAACTGAACCACCCACGATCGGGGGTTATAGCATGGCCTGCACCAGTATCCACAATCCACAGTGATTGCGTTAGCTGCAAATCCTTCAACTTTTTCAGATAGACAGCGTTCCTTTTTCTTACCTCGTCGTTGATCCCATCGACGTCACTCATGCACGAGTCACTCAGTGGCACATCTCCAACCTCGATGAAGAGGCTCTCAGACACACTGTTCAGTGTGCCTGACTCGCACGCCTCTTCGAGAGCAGTCTTGGGCTCAGCTACGGGTGCGTCTACCGCACCACTCTGCTGCACCACCATCACTCCGATGGATTTCTTCTCGCAAGAACTAAGAAGCCGCGCGCAACACTCATTTGGCTCCGCTCTCTCGTACGCGATGGTGCTGAAATTCCACCTGTGACAGAGATCCAACAACAAATGGCACGATTGGAGCCGTTATATGCGGCCTCCGCGAAGTGCGCGACGATCCGGAAGGCGGCCGAGCGAGTCCGAAAGCAAGCTGTTGCTGAAGCCAATCACTACATACCAATCACTAGAAGTGTCGGTCTTGCCCGCATTCCGCCTACGACGCCGAGTGTGCGGTGCACTTGCGACGGCGCCTGCGGTCCGATCTGCAACCTACGTCTCGACATGACCGAGTGTGACGACAGCATCTGTAAGAACGGCCCCGACTGCGGTAATCGCACGATTCAGCTCGCCAAGCATCCTGCATCGGAGAGACGCGATTGTGGTAAACGCGGCTACGGTATGTTCACCAAAGAATCCCTTCACAAGGACCAGTTCATCGAGGAGTACGTGGGGCGAGTGGTCACCCAAGCCGAACAGGACGCGCTTTTCAAGAGAGGTCGGGGCTCTACGTGATGGAGCTCGCCAACGGATACTACGTCGATGCGATGCACTACGGAAATGTTTCGCGCATCTTCAACCATTCGCATGATAGCAATTGTCGCGCAGAGCTGTGGTGGGTGAAGCGAATGCCTCGAGTCGGGATCTTCGCAAAGAAGACAATCCGCGCTGGGACGGAGCTCACATTCAACTATGGCGCAGACTTCAAGATCGACGATTGCACGTGCTCGAAGTGCAGTGAGTCAAACTCACAAACTTAGGCTGATTTGTTGGGATAACTTGGTTTGGATATGGACACAAAATTTGGAGATTCGCAAAATTAGGCAGTTTTACACCAACTTTGCCTGCTTATGGAAACTTGGCCCAACTTTGCCTACGTAAGCAGAAGCCAATCTTCTGTGTATGACTGATCCATCCGTGTCGCTTGCGGCAGGATCTGCCACGGGAGAATCGTTGGACTCGAGCAAACATCGTAGCCTGTGCGGAAAACCTTCCCAAGCTGGAAGTTGTAAGGTGATAAAAGCAGCGACTGTGGAGGAGACACCGGGACGTTCAGCGCTGGTACTCGCCTTTCTGGAATTGTGGTGGAAGAGGAGGCGATGGACACGTCACCAAGTTGGCTATTTATCGTCGGCGCGACTAAAGCAGTGTTTGTGGAACGTGACGAAAGGGGGATAGGGAGTCCGTACTCTTCGCCGTTGCTTTCCTCGTCTTCGCCCTTCTCACCACTTTGCTCACCAGCATCCTCTCGACGCCGAACCCAGTGTACCGTCTTGCGACAATGATGTCCGCGCACATCGCGAATTTGAAGAAGTAGCTGCACGGACATGACGGTCTTGCAACATCGACGTCCCATCCGTCGACTGGCATGCCAGTACGCAAAGCTCGACGCATACTCCAATCGACAGCCTTCTGATACAATTTCGCCCCGGCACGCTTTGCGTCATCTTCAAGTATAGCACCCTCCCACTCAATGTAAGTGGTCGTCGCCTCAGTATCACTTCGATGTGATGTGTGCGATTGTTGTTCGGCTACTTCACACGGCACCTCGTCGACGAAACTCGCGCCAAATGAGCTTTCCTCCTCCTGTTGAATCGCAGCCATACTGTCGAGATGCTTCACGAGGACGCGCTTCGAGTTGGTTGTCGCAGTCACGACCACAAGGGCGTGGTTAATCAGGCGTTTCGCTGCGTCCTTCTCAGCTTTTCGGGGCAGCACAGGAGCTTGAGGATTGACTGGCAGCAGTGGCACTCGACTCTAGGTCATGTCGAGCAGCTGCTTAATGAGCTCTTGCATGTGGTATCGCCTACGACCGATGAAGTTCTTCAGAGCTGCGTTGAAGGTCTCGCATGGGTTGTTGGTTGTGGCAAATCCTGGTGGTGTGTGGAATACTTGCCACCGCCAGTAGCGACCGGTCAACCACTGCTTGTGGAAATATCGCGCGAAGCCCACCAACTCGGGGATCGTTCTCCACTTGCGCAGCTCGTGTTCTTGGATTTCTCGAAAAGCAGCTTCGTCCTTCGCGTAGTGCGTGTTGAAGATAGAAGCCACGACGATACGCGACAGTTTGGAGTGTAGCTTGCGAGTCTGACGCCGGACGTTGTAGAGCACGTGAAAAAAACACATCAGGTACGGCTTGTCAGCGAAGTCTTGGACTCTTGGAACGCATTCCGCTGAGTGTCTTCAGCATCGCCCATAACGGCATCCACTTTCAAGTGCGTTGCGCACAAGTTCTGGATCACACGACAGAGGCATTGGAAGCACCGAGTGTAGTCTGGAGTGGTCCGCCGACTGACGATGAACATCCTTGTGAGCTGGTAACTGCGCCCTCGGTCGGTCACGCCACAAGTAATGACTGGATAGCCGAGATCGCTGAGCTTGAAGGTCGCATCCGAAAAATCGACGTACCACACGTTGCGATCTCGATGGTGGCCGACAGCATAGGAAGCGAGGGAATCAGCAAGTAGAATGGGTCGTCGTCTTCTCCGTCACCGATGTAGGGTAAGCCATTGATGTCCGACTTTGTCCCGACCACGAACGGCTCACTTCGTGGTTTGTCTGGATCATACGCGTGTCGCCGCACAAACGCACGAACAGCTTCGAGCGCGTTTCTTCTGCCATGCTTGTTGCAAGCCGTTTTCACCATCGTATACATTTTCAAAAGATCAGGGTAGCCCTGTGCTGGTTCAGGTACTTCATTTGATTTCGTCATCTTGAACAAAATGCGCGATGGTGCTACGAGGTCCTCGACTTGTTTCGCGACCCAAGTCTTGACTTCCTGGGAGAATTTGGCTCTTGGATTCTTGGGGCAGTAGTCATCACCACGAAGATGATCCAACAGCGGGTCCCAGAGTAGCCGACAGCGCTCGGAGATTGCGCACGTTTGCGCCTTCCACACCACCTTGCACTTGCCTTTCTCCTTGCATGCTCCACTGACGCAGTCCAACCGGCGCTCCGTCATGCCGTGTCCTTCCCCATTGCACAAGACACACCTGACGTACACCCGGGTGTTGCTCACCGCAGCGCAGCACAGAATACCGACGACGAACTCGTGAAAATCGTGCGACGACGTAAACTGCTCCAGAACTTTCCACGGTTGCCTGGGCTCCATTTCGACGACGCCCGCTAACGGCTCTCGCTGATGGCCAAGCTTCGCGTACACCCCTCGACCCTGCTTCGTTGCTTGCCGTGAATTCACTTGAGGCTTCCAGAACGGGGACCTTGGTGCTGCTCTGATCGTACTTGCCGCCGGGCTATCCGTGTCTTCCTTCTAAGCGGCGGGGGTCCTTTTGTCAATCATGTCAAACACTATTTATGGCATTGCAGCCGAAGTCGTGTGGGACACATTACATTGGGTGCGACGTTTGGCTGGAACCGTAATCGGTATTTACCGATCCATTTACGGAGCAAAAGGGCGAAAGGGTTTTTACGAGTGTTTGCGTCATCGATCCAGTCTAGATTTGGAGGGTTTTCGCTCGTGAGGGATGCACATGACCTGCTTTCCATCGTTCAAGCTGGTACTGCCCAAGATGAGAGCTCATGCGACGTTCTACCGCTTCGTCGAGGAGGTCGCAGGCAGTGCCAAGTATGGGAAAGCTGCTGCTACACATGCGCGAAATTGGTCAGCAGACGCCGACAACACCTACTGGCTGTATGACAGCGCGGGTACAAAGTATCGATCACTATGGATGGCGTTGACGCCAGAAGAGAAGAAGCGCCGGATGGAAGTGACTCCAGATCTGTCGTATGATGGGCCCCCGAGCGGTATCAAGGACGGCCGCTCCGACAAGAAGAAGCCTCAGGTCGTTCCAACAACGCCGAAGCGCCCAGGCCGTCAGCGAGACGCTGCTTTACCCCCCCGAGCCTGCGCCACCACCCCCGCCGGCAACCCCCGACATCGTCCTCCGAATGAAGAACACGCGAATGTCGTATGTTCGGGTGCAGCAGAATACGTGCCTCACAAACTCTCAGCTCGCGTATATCCAAAACGACAAGCAGTTACTGCTGGCGGGTATTATCGGTTTTTGGAGAAACCTCTGGGCTGACATTGTGTACAGGCTGGAATGGAGCCAATTCCAAGAGAAGGTGGCAGCGAATATTGCAGACGGCATCGACCGCCGCACAGCAGCGAGGCACTCAGTCGTACTGCTGTCGAGCTGTCTTCCAGTGCCAAAAGAATTGGTCTGATCTACGCTAAGCAAGCTGAGGAAGCGGCGATCGCGTGTGCAAGTGTCGGCCTACCGGATCCAGACCCTCGCCTGCCCCGCGATTTAGCTCCCCGTCCACGTCAAACTGTACCTATCGCATCGGCCAGTGCAGATCGTGATGATGGTGTGGCAGCTGAGTCGGCAGCGGCGAGAACTGCCAGGTCATCCGGAACGGGCAAGCGAAATGCGGCAACTTCGGTTCCATCAACTGGCAAGAAGAAACCCAAAGCTATAGTGCTGCCGCCACCATCGACACGCAAAACGATCGGTGATCGTATCCGTACGCATCCTCGTGGAGCCGCCCTACAAGCAATTCAAGCAATCCGAAGCTCCAGCCGTGGCAATCGCGATCAAGATGTTTAAGATCGCAGCGGTGATGAGGTCAGCTCATCAGAAGTGAGCGAATCCGAGCGCGCTGCAGATTACGAGCTGTACGAGCAAGAGGTCCATGCTCGAGAGGAACACTGGGCCTCATTGCACCCACGCGCTTAGTAACGATGCCTAGAAATGTGATCCTTGATGTGTTGAATGAACCAGCGTTGTGCTTCTTTGGAGTTTTGCATGGACAAGAAAATTGGAAACTTGCTCAATTGGGCTGATTTTGAGAGAGTATGACAGTGAGTACGGACACCAAATTTGGAAAGTTGCCTAAATAGGCAGATTTCCCACCGCTCAAACTCCAACGTGTTCTATTCTCCGCTGTTGCCACCGTGATATGTGACCTGTGTGTGGTTCTAGTGTCGCTGAGCGACTTCAAACATATTACTCATGATGATGAGTGTGCCACATCTTAATGACCGCAACATGGTCATACAGTACATTGAGAGACTACAGTCCCGTACTGTACCAATACCCCAGCACCCGTACTATGGTAGCACCACATAGAGCGCCGCCGATCCATCTGGGAAAGATCACGGGCAGCACGATGGCGATCTCGAGGCCGACCGCAAACATGAACTTGGGCAGGTTGGTGCTGCCCAAGACAATCACAGCCTCCGACGTGATGTTGATGAAGCAGAGCGTCACGATGTGGATGACCACTTCATCGCTGAGCAAAGCCGACCTTCATGCCACGACGATCATGGGTCCCAGTGTCAGGGTCCGTCCTCCACAGCTGGATCTCATGATTGGTACAAAGAAAGACACCCGCACAGTTCGCTCCTGTGGTCCGCGCAGTTCTACCATCCCTCCAGTAACCTGGACAAAATCGCCCAGACACACGCACACTTTCCCCTCAAAGTGGGTCAGGTTGCACAGTTCAATGAACTGTGCACAGAATCAACCACTGCTCGTACAGTTCAGTCGACAAATCCGCACAGGAATCACCCACTCTCTCACTGAGCTCGCCCAGAACTCACTCGGGAGCTGAGACAGGGCCTCAACGCAGAGCCAGGACTCAGAGACCTGGCCGACCAGAGCCCTGGTCTTCCTGTTGATGTAATTCCACAGCTTCTTTAGCTGCGCGAACAGAGTCCTGATGTCCTTCCAGTTGGAGGTAGCGAGCTTGCGCCAGTGCTTGGTCAGCTCAATCAGACCACCGTCATCGCCAAGCCCATAGGCTTGCTCCAACAGCTTCCACACCTCACACGGCTCCATCTTGGAGACGGCCTCCGGGAGGATGGAAAGGAACGAGTTTGGGAGGGCCTGAGTAATCAGGTTCCGCATCCCCGTCCTTGCACGGTTCCAGTGCGTCCGCTCCCACTTTGCAGCGAGAACGGTGTTCTCATCCCCCTCTGACGGAACGAGGACAGAACGTTAATAACAGAGAAGAAAAACGAAAAACAGAGAAGGATGGCCACAAACAAAGAGCCAGGGAGGATAGGTGTAACGTCAGGGGCTAGGTCAGTCAGTCCTGTCATCCTCTAGCCTCTCTATGCACATCCCGCCGCCCTCCGGCACTGTCTATGTACAGCTGGATGGCTGCATTCAGTCACCCGACTGACATGCCCATGGCGGTGGGCTGCAGTGCCGGAGTGCCATGCAAGACATGGCGCTCCGGCATTGTCATGGCATCTAAGACCCTGCCGTTTATTGGACAAGCTAGCCAAGATAGGAGACCAGGTAGATGCTTAAGCAGAGCATACAATTTCATTTTACTCTTACCTCTATCGCCTGGTACAACTACTGTACGTGCACTAAGCACTATCAAGCTGCAAGTGCCGATGAAAATCCGGCACCGCAGGTCGGCTATTAGGAACTAGGCCCTGAAACTTTAGGAGATCCTCATTAACGTATAGCACTAGGTGAACAACCACTCAGAACCTGGAATTGATCATATCTCTTTACTACACATGCACCACCAACTTGCATTTTGACCAAATGGCATATTTGACCATGGGTGCCGATGAAAATCCGGCACCGCAGGTCGGCTATTAGGAACTAGGCCCTGAAATTTTAGGAGATCCTCATTAACTTATACATCATGCTCGACGCACAGCCAGACTGTACAGGCAGCTATCCTTTCATTCGTTTTTGACAGTATGGAGTTCAAGCTGAGAAGTGAAAAAATATGAATGTATTACGATGTTAGCCTCTCCTAGTAGCGTCCTGTGGGGAAGTTCGCGGTAAGCCAAGCCGACAGCGTCTCTCGAGGCACGTTCGCCATCGGTTCGACCGTGTTTGCCCATTGCACTAGGGCAAACAGTCGGCCCCCGGTGCTCACGATCTCGAGGACGCCGTCGACTTGGAAGTGGGACGACCCACCAACTTGAACGACTGGCTCCATAGGCGCCTCCACGACCCTCAACGGTGCTCCGTGCAGAGCGAGGGTCGGCACTGAGTCGAACGGGACCAGCGATGGCGCCCACTCCAGCTCCACGTATGTGTCGCGTCCGTCTTCGTCGTGGTCAAAAACCACGACAGACACAATACGCTGGAACTGGAATTGGGCGCCATTGGCCAAAACCACCGGCACCGTAAATCCAGCGTACGGATTTCCGGCCCAGCGCGAAGGCTGAGCCGGAGCGGGTCGGATCACGCTGGTGGGATCTTGAAGGGGGAGCGCTCGCTCCCCAGCCTTGCGCGGCTGGATCCGTGGTGCAGCTCGATCCGCCCGCGCCGGTGGTGTCTGCACTGCTGCAGACTGTGGCCTTGCACCCTCCCCCAGTGGAACATCGCTGCCACGCACCGCTGGAGTTGGTGGAGGGTGGCTGGTCGTCGCGCCAGGCACATCGATCTCCCGTGGTCTGGCTGGCGCGTCGGGCACCGGCAGTCGACCTGTTGGAGGTGGCGTGACGCGCAGAGCACCCACACCGGCAAGGTTAACTAGGCGAGTTAACTGGAGCGGGTTAGCCGCCAGCAGCGCAGCTGCATCGCGACGGTCCATAGACCGGCGATGAGCACGCGCAAAAAACCGGTGAGTTGCTCGCGCAACTCAGCTTCAACATCTGGTTGCACCACGACTTGGTCGATGGCGTTGACAACTGCGCGGACGGCTGCCTTCAGGACGCGAACGCAACCTTGAAGGGCACGGACCCGGCTGACTGTAGCGCACTCCGTGCAGATGGTCTTGAAGTTGGCGCGGTCGGCCATCGTCTTCGGGGCTGCTTGGATAATGAAGCTATCCTTCCGAGCGCTGCTTGGACCACGAAGCGACACGCAGGTAACGATTGGCTAAAAATTAGTATTCTATTCCTATTGGCGCATCCTCCAGAGGTTTTACGTCCTCGAAATAGATCAGACTCTGATCTTGTCCGAAGACGAGACCCCAAAACCATTGGCTTAAAATATGAGGATTCGCTTTTATTGG
>JAADXN010001074.1:0-11532 GCA_023337875.1 Pythium apleroticum | reverse complement strand
GTCGGCTGATCTTCCGCATCAAACCTAACAGCACGAGAGTAGCGAATGTGGTGAAGGAACCCAAACATAGCCTGCTCTCTAAAATCAATGTGCGTCATGCAAAGCAAGTGTGGAGGATATTTGAAGAGCAAGAAGAAGAGCTGGCGCGAGCGGTCTGCCAGGCCGCTGTACGTGCACACGAATCGCACTCGAGCGCCGGCGTCCCTGATGAATCGATCTTGGGACGTGCCGAGATTGAACGAGTCCATCCAGCTGAGACCCACGACGATGCCATGACCGAGTAGCATCACTGCGACTTCTACGTCGGCCAGCAAACGTGAACTGAGAAAGCGAAACGAGCTCTTGGCAGCATGGTCATCGTCGTCGTCGCCCTCGCTGTCGTGGCTGCCACGGTGCCGTCGCCTTCGCTGGAGCCGACGCAGAGAGCTCTTGCTCTTGAGTAGTAGTTTGCTGTGGCTGGACATTGATCGTGAACCTACGCGAAAGAACTCGCCGCTGATCTCGTTCTCGACAAAGAGCTTCGTGTGCAGTGGCGTCTGGTTGGCTAGCAGATCCCTGTCGCTGGCGTAGTAGATGCGATTGAGGTCGCCATCGTCATCGTCCGCATCCAGTGTGCGCAGCTGCAGGATTTGCTCCTGAGTGAGGCCTCTCTCAACGTCCTGTTGGAGACTGCGACCTGACTGCGTTGCATCGTCGCCAGCATCTTCAATCAGAGCACCAAGACCGCGACGCGGCTTGGCTTCTCGTTTCTTCGTCTTTTCTTTCTTCTTCTCTTTACTCGATCCCTTCGACTTGGGTTTCCTCTCCCTCGTAGAAGCTGGCTTCTCCATCAGCTCCGTCGCCTCCATGTTCAATATTGGGCTTAAGACCTTCGTTGGCTCGAAGCGACGCGACTGTTCACCAAGGTCTCGGTTGTTTTTTATCGACATCCTCAGCCACGCAGTCAACAACCACAAGGAAAAATGCGAGAAGCAGCGAACTGCTTCGACTTCCCGCTGCTCAAAGACGACGTTACGGCGATCGTGCAAGACGCCGTGCTCAGCGTGCTCGAAGGTAACTCGTATGACCACGGCAAGGTCAACTCGTGGGTGAATCAAATGACCACTGCGTGCGTCGAGGATCTGCGCAAGCTCTGCCCTGTAAGAGTCTATTGGAGTGCGACGCCACAACGCCACTACTTACTGACGGGAGACGCGTATGGCTCTGCGTGTAGAACTTCAAGTACGTCGTCACGGCGCTGGTTCGCCAGCGCAAAGGCGCCGGCGTCGACGTTTCCAGCGTCGCCTACTGGGACGAAAAGAGCGACGGTGAGACAATTCAATGGGGGAGCTTCTGCTATACGACGCGTTTAGTGGACTGATGGATGCACTATTGGAGCAGGCGCTTGCAGCGTGTCATGGGAGAACAACTCCATCTCGGCGGTGTTATTCGTGTACGGGATTGCGCTCTAGGGAATGTAAGCTGTTTGTTATTACGCTGACGAAGCGAGCCTACTGCCCTGAGCCAAACATGTCCATCGGTGAGACTTTCACCATTGCCGCCATCTTCAGATCATAGCTCCTGCTTCCCCTGTCCACGGAAGGAGCTTCAATAACCTTCACAAATGGTGCGAGGTCCATTGAATCAGACCATTGATCATGCAGTGGAACCTTCACCAACACAGTAGTTTGCCCCGTCAACATCAAGAATCTTTCGGAGGGAAACGGCATTCGCATTGATTGATACCCGTGAGACTTGCTACCGTGACGTTAGTAAAGCAGCCCAGTCAGGCGATGGCGCCTACTTGGGGATGTCCAGACGCACGATGAGGTTGATCTCCAGCAGCATGTACGGCAGGTACAGCGCCTGGACGCCCCACGTCGTGCTCGCCGGGCGGTGCGTGCCGAAGAACTTCTTGTGGGCGGCCGTCACGGCCTCGCAGTGCTTGTGGAGGTCGACGACCATCACGCCCGTGTGCACGACCTGGTTGCGCGTCGCACCGATCTTCTTCAGCACCTTGTCGAGGTTCTCGAACGTGTACTTGGCCTGGGCCTCGAAGTCGCCCTCACCGAGTGGGTTGCCGTCAGCGTCGTGCGCGAACTGGCCGGAGACGTAGGCCGTGTCGCCCGCGACGAGGACCTGGGCGTAGCCAAAGTCCTCTTCCCACTGGACGCCGTGCTGGTGGATCTGGGTCGGAGTCGCCATCGTTGGTGTTGGTGGAGAGTCTTGGTGGAGACTGTGCTGCGTGAGGCAAATTGGAGAATGAAAACGAGTTTGAAGGGCCGAGAGGCGATCTCCTGGTCCCTCTGGAGGCTCTAGTACCGTGGGAGTACACTCCAAGCGGACAGAGGACAACAGGGGGGCTGTGTCGCTGCAGTCCGGGGCTGTGTGTACAGAACCCACGTAAACGGGATAACAGTATCAAGCGGAGTTCCCCTTAAAGCAGTACTGGAGACATGATCCGCATCAACATCACGTGCAGTGCCAGGGCGGCTGACGCCAGGCAACGAACGGCTTTACTTCGTTGAGGCAGACAGTGGTGACGCAGGCTCCGCACGCAAGCGCCTGGGGTTCGGGACTCGCCTGTCGAGTGGACCGGGAGACGGGAGACGGGAGACGGGAGACCGTAACTTGGTGGTTGGGAGCATTCGATGGACCAGCCGACCAGGAATGGCTCACACCTTTACCAGGTAAACCAGTTCAAGTCATTTAGGTTTGAAAATCCATTGGAGAAATCTATCTTCACGCGATCCAAGCCGTTTACGCTGTGAGTCCGGCTGCAGTGGCCTCTGGTGTTGCATTCACAACAGCCTCGCGGGCTTCAATCTTGAGTGGGTCAATTGCAACTAGCCAGGCTCGCATTTCGGCCTGCGTAGACGCCTGGAGAGACCACACGACGCACTTGCTGCCCGCCATGCTCACGAGCTGGAAGCAGAACGGGAACGCGCCGCCGCTAGATGCCACTGGCGTCTGTCCTGGGTGATCTGGCTTGCTTCCACGGCGAGTGACAACTCCGGGGAGGCTGGGGCGTCGTCCTGAGCCCGCGTTGGAAGAAGAAGTCGGCACGACGAGCTGGCACTTGGCGACGTCCAGCACGCCGATCTGTTCCTTGCGTGCAAAGCTCTTGTACGCGTAGAGGAACGGACGCTTGAGCACAAACCACCGTCTCTCCCAGCTCAGGCGATTGCTGAGGGAGTTTCGCGCCCATGACAATGGATTGGAGCTGGAGGACGGGGAAACCGAGGACGTCGGCGTGACGAGCGCTGACTCGTCCAGCTGCACGGACGTGGAGAACATGAGGAAGCCGCACATTTGGCCTCCGCCACCGTTGCTAATGGTCGCGTCGGCAGTGAGCGCCGTGGGCTCCGATACAAAATGAGTGATGTGGTCCGCGGGTTCCGCAGTCTCACTTAACGCTTCGCCGGAAAACTCGATCGCGTCGCCGCTTTCCACTGCGATAAAGATCTCCTTGTTGGCCTTGTGGCGCAAGTACAGCGCGCTGTCGTCGAGCTGAAGCACCTTGATGACAGGAGGATCTTCGTGTCCGTCCTCAGCGAGAAGCTGTTCGAAGCACTCTTGGGCACGCTCGAGCGTGAGTGGGTACTCGTCCGAGATGCGCGTCGTGAGGTACTTGGTGACGATCTCCTGGCGCACGCGCTCCATCGCGAAGCACAATTCCAGGCGACGTAGGCCGTTGATGTGGTTCGTAACCTGTGCGACTGCTGCTGGGGGCTCCAGCATTGCGGTGTCCACACCTTCGCCGTTACTATCGATTTCTTCAGCCTGTACCGTTGGATCCACGTCGTTCTCGCCATGGAGAGACGACAGTAAGACGTCCACGCTGTACCACGTGCCCAGTCGGTAGTTGCGGCTGAAGCTCTCACGCGCCCACCACGCCGTACGTGAGTTTTCCCATTCACGAGCTAGGCGCTGGGACGATGTGACGGACGTCGTGCTCAGTTTCGTCACGATGCTCTTTGAGACCACGACGGGCACGCGTGACAGCGTCGTCTTGAACGCCACTGCCAGTCGGAACACACTGCGGGCATCTTCACTGTCGCAGACCTCGCTGTGTGGGTCTTTGGTGCCATGTTCCCAGCGCAACGAGACGCTGAGTGAGCGGCTCGTCGTGTCCAGCTCCGCTGATGCTCGTGGAAACAGCCGAAGCCACTCCTTGAATGTTGGGAGCTCGTCAGCTTCAGTGGTAGCTGCACTGCGAGCTGATGACGCTGCGACACCATGAGCAACGAGTAGTGGAGGTGGCAGGAGGAGCGATTGTGTCGATTTGCCGTCTCCGATCACGAGATTCGTAGCTCCTCGGGTCGAGAAAGGCGGGCTCAAACGCGCCACACAGAAGTCCTGCAGCACGAGTGGACCATGGTCGGCCTGTGTGATTCGCAGGCTCACTCGTCGTGGTTGATTCACGTGGAGACGCAGCGTGCCGTCGCTCTTGACTGCCACTGGGCGGAAGAAGCCGTCGGCGTCGCGTTCTTCAATGTCCACAGACACGAACAACTCGATCTTGTGTGCGAGGGCTGGCGAACTTGATGGACTGAGCTGAGAAACGGGTACGTCACCATATCCCCACACTTCCACACTCAGGAAATCGTCAGAAGCGACGCTCGTGAGCTGCATTGTGTGGTTGATCGGGAAGGACGCCTCGTGGGAGGCAGCGCTTTGGACTGCAGAGACCTTCGGGGTTGATTCGACACCAGGTCCAGCGCCAGTCGCGTCGGTCTCCGCTGGCGTAGCGTCGGAGACGCTCCACTTCTTGAGCGTCAGTGAGATCTGCTGAGACGCAGCCGAGGCAGTTGTGAATTCCACTCGCTCCACCACAACCTGGACCCGAGCCAAAGCAGGTCTGCTGGCTTGGATAGCTGGAGCGGCTGCAGAGGTCTGGGAACTACGTGGCGAGAGGAACGAAAAGCCGCGCTTGGGTGGAGGGTTTCCAGTCGCATCTCCGTCGGATCTGGTACCTTGAGGCTGCACACTGGCTGCATTGTCGTGGACCACGCGAACGTGGCAGAGAAGCCGGGCGATCTGTGTGCCCTTGGAGTCGTAGACTGCAGTGCTCAAGGCCACTCCGTCCTGTCGAATGGTGGTCTGTGACTGCGCATCGGCTGCAGTGTTGGATCCCAGCAGTCCGCTGAGGTAGACACGACTGGTACCGAGCTGGCGAACGCACTGTGTTGGAGGTAGAACCGCGTGCTGAATCGTTGTGGGCGTCGAAGTGATGTGTCCACCGGGTGCCGTCGTCGTCTCAATCGTCGTCGAGTACCGCCCGTCCATATACGACATGGACGCCGGGACGGCTCGCGTCTGCGTGGACCTTGAGTCATCGTGGCTTTCTTCACGGTCGGAATCGTCGCCATCGTCACCCACGCGGTCGGCGTTCCTCGCGGCGCTGATCTTTGCGTCCGGGGCTTCGATATCGCGAATCGCAACTAACTCTTCCGGCTCATCCTCGAGAATCGCTGCCTCTTGGCCTTCAGCTGGCTCCAAAGACGCAGCTAATTGGCGTAAATCTACCAGTTTCTCTTCGAGCGTCGTTCGAGACCACTTCAAGATGGTGTAGCGCCTGCCTCCGAGGTGTTTCTTGACAAGAACCTCGGCCTGTAGGGCTTCCTCGGTCTCTTTTGGGGTAGTTGAGACCGCGAGCTCCATGCGAAGGTGCCATTGCCATTTGTCGCAGATTGCATTCGCTTCGGCGACAAGATCCTCCAGGGGAACAATGAGAGGCTGGGTCTCGATACTCAGCACGCGAGGCTTGCTTGCTTCCATCGCTGCGAGTTTCGCAGCAACCTGAGGAACTGCGTTCAACATAAAAAAGATTAGGTCGACACAACGCAAATATCTTTAAGGTAAAACGCACCATGCAGCCGAAAACGATGGCCGGTACCAAAGCCGATCACATCACCATGAACAACACGCTTCCGTGTGTCCTCTGCGACGCAATTGTCGTTCACAAACACGGCTGTGGCTGCAGAGACAGGCTGCAACTCGACGACATACTCGATCTCATCCTCCACAGTCACCGTTAACTCGTCGCCGCTCGGAGGCTGCACCACTCGCGAGTGGACAATCAACAGCGCGTGCTTGGGTAGCACAGCATCCTCGCCTTCCGTCACGGTCGAGACCAGTCGCACGAAACTTGTTGGCTCTTCAGGTTCAGCCTCTGGACTCACGACATCGCGGCTTGAGCGACGAGTCAGCAGTCTGCCTTTGCGAGGACTCACGGCTCGTCCTTCTTCAGTGACACTGCCAGGAGCATCGGTCGCCAGGCTACTAGTTGACGACTTGCGACGCTTGAGAAACGAACCTGCCCACGAGGTCTTTCTCGCGAGTGGACGCGGCGACTTGCTCTCGCCGTCAGCTCCTGTGGAGACGCCGTCAGGGGAGGATACTTTGGCTGATGTGCCGTCCGAGCCAGGGACTTGCACCGGTAGAGGTTGTGGCTCCTCACTTCCGACGAGAGTCACCCCTTCACGAAGGGTACACGTCAGGACGTCGTCGCCTCCAATCGACACCGTGGCCTTCACATTGAGCAGCGAAGGATATTCAGCGTGGAGGCGGACAACCCGCGACGTTTTGTTCAGGAATTCTTCGTGCTGTGCCTGCTTTTGCAGCAGCGCCTCCACTTGGCCCTTGTAGTTTTGCATCTCATCTTGCATCTCGTTGTAAAACTCGTCTCGGTCCTGGACACTCGGTGGCAGCTTCGTGTTGTCCTTGAGGTTTTCGGCCAAGTAAAAGGCCTCTCTTTCACGCGTGGCCAATTGGTCGCGAAGCACCTGGATCTCATCTCGAAGCTGGCGGATGATGCGCGCATTTGGGTCCTCGTTCACGACCGCTCGGTTCATCACACGCTTGGCTGACTCGGCATACCGAAGCGTGCTCATGGTCTCATCGTAGTTCTCCGCAGCTGGACTGACCATCGCGATCATCGTGGTCTTGGCGTTGCCTCCAAGACTCTCTTTCAGAAGCCACGTAAGTGTCGAGTCTCGGTACGGCACACGCTCGTTCGAGGTCGCACTGGTCTTGCTCAACGCAGCAATCACGCGTCCCAGAGTCGTGAGGCTCTTGTTGATCATCGCGCCTTCTTTCAGGCGATCGCCGCTCGTACCTGAGACGTTGGCACGCTCGGAGCCCGCCAAGTCAATCAATGCGATCTTAGAGGTCTACAACAGCGCCAAAACTGAAGTCAATACCTTCACAGAGGAGGAAAACTCGGAGTACGGTCTCACCTTGACCGTTGGCACGTTGGTGACGCCGTCGAACGTCGTCTGCGTGAGCGTGAGTGTAAACATGGCGTGGGATCGCGACGAGACGGGGTTCATGAGCGTCGCTGCCACCGTGCGCAGTTTGTCACCAGCCAGCATCTCCTCCGAGATCTCTTCGTAGGAATTCACCAGTCGCGAGCTGAGACCTTCGACAAATGGCCCTGTGACTGGGTGCTCTCGCACCTTGAGCACTTTGCCTCGCTGTCCGCCAGACGAAGAGCCCACTGGAGACACTGGAGCGGTGGTGTCACTCATCATCGCCGACGTTGTCGACGCAGAGACCGAGAAAGATGACGTCGGCGTTAGTGTCGCGGGTGCGTTGTCCAGCAGATCGTGGACTTTCTCCTTGTAGATCTCACAGTAGCTCATGTGTACAGTGAACACGGTCTTCTTCGCCGCTTTTGTCGGCGCTACAGGCGGCGACAGAGCGTCTGCGTCCATCGCCGTCGCCGTCGCAGCTTCCAGCTCGTCCGCCAGCTCGTTTTCCTTAACACGACGAGCGTCGATGCCCTGGAAGAGCGCCTCACAGACGCGTGGGATCACTCCTTTGCCTCGCATCGTGCTTTTCTCGCCCACCATCGTGTGGGTTTTGCCACTTCCTGTCTGTCCGTACGCAAACACCGTGCAGTTGAACCCTTGGAAAGCCGACGGGATCATATCCTTTCCGATCTCTTCAAACACCAGCTCTTGGTTCGGCCGCTGCGTCGCCACGTCGATATCGTAGGCGTTTGCAAACGGCTCGCTCTCATTCGCAGCCGCATTATCGACCCCGAAGCACCGATCGAAATGGAACGAACGGCACTCTCCTGCTTGATTTGCTGCCGTGATCGCGCTGCCGGACAGTGACACTGGGAGGTTCACGGCCGAGTACTTGCGTGAGGGCGTGGAGATCGCGTCGAGGAACGTGGGGTCTGTGAACAGTGCGGGATTGATCACCTGCACGCTGGTCTTGCTGACGTTCACGACCACCGGAGACCGTGCCAGCAGCTCCTTCTCACTCAGCGGACGCACACGCACGACCACTTTGATGGCACAGTCCTTGAGCTGTGGGTCTTTCATGGGCGACAGAGCCGCTGATGGCACAGAAACACTCAGTGGAGCTGGTAGTTCGGCTTCGTTGGTTGCATTTGCAACAGGAGATGATGGAGTTTCGGTGGGTTTTGCGATGGAATTCCGCTTCGACGCTGCGTCCTTCGATGTCCCCGACGGGGAAATGCACTTGGGCAGCGATACGCGGCGAGAAAGCATTCTGGATCTGCCTGCCGCGGACGAGAAGCGTCCGTCCGTCAGCGAGAGCTTCTCAGTGGCGGCCTGGTGTCTTTTCGTGGCACGATCTTGAAGAGGCGTCAGGGCGAAGGCGTTAGGAACTGCTCCACTGGCTGTTAGCAGCCACACGATTGTCAAAATTCAAAGTTCGACGATATAAAGAAAGAAAGGAAGAATTTTTCAAAAAGGCTCCACTGTTGGCTGTATTTCCATCACATAACCTCATGCCACAGGCAGCCCGAGCCTCGAGTGTACTACAACGTAGCCATGTATGGACAGGAACGGACGGTCTCACTTGCGGCAGTTAGCAGATCACGCCCGAGGTCACGCCGTTGTTCCAGCTCGTGGCGCCCTTGCCCGACTTGAGCCAGCACGTGCCGCCCTGGTAGTTGGACCACGTGAACGCACGGCAGCCCGAGACGCCCTGGCACTTGGCGATACAGTCACTTGGGTTGGCGCCCTGGCGGTTCGTGAGGTCGTTGCCTGCGTAGTCCGTGTTTGGCTCCAGGCCGCCCTGGTTGCACTTGCACGCCACGGCCGATCGCGCCCCGCCGTTGCCCTTGCCGTTGCCCTTGTTGGCCTTGAGCCAGCACGTGCCGAAGTTGTAGTTGGTCCACGTGAAGGCACCGCAGCCGTTCCAGTTCTTACAGATCGCGAAGCAGTCGTTGGCGTCAGCGGCCTGCTTGCTGCCGATGTCCGGGCCGCTGTAGTCGACGTTCTCCTCGATCTGGCACGACGACGCCGACGAGTCTGACTGCTGCGTCGTGACGGCGCTGCCCGCAAGCATCGGGAAGCCGTCGCGCTTCTGGTTCTTGGACGTCGTGAAGAAGCCAAAGTACAGTTCGAGATCCACTGGCGCGGCCGGGTCGCCCCAACGACGGTCGAAGGCCTGGAACCAGAACTTCGGCATGTTCACGTACGTGCTCGGGTTCCAGTTCACGACACCCTTGTAGTAGTTGTACGATCCCTCCAGGCTCGGCTGGACACGAGGCGAGATGGTCGACGGCTTGCCGGCCGTCGGGAAGCCGGTCTCCGTGAGGCGGATCTTCTCGCGCGGCCAGCGGTTGAGGACCCAGTTCCACTGCGCGTCCAGCAGAGCCGCTGGCTGGTTGGCGTCGTAGTCGTTGTTGAAGAAAGGGTAGATGTTCACGCCGAGGATGTCGAGGTTGTCGCGCAGCTGGCTGATGTCCCAGTCGAAGCGCGTGTCGAGGTACTCGTTCACACGCTGCGACGTGCCGTACTTGACGCGCCACGCGTCACCGCCGGCCTTCTTCTTGATCTCGTTCACCTTGTCGAGGATGTCCCAGCTTCGCTGCTTGAAGTCGACCAGGTTCTCGCTGCCAATGATCAGCGCCTCGACGGTATCCGAGTACTTCTTGACGGCGTTCACAGCGGCGTTGGTCTCATCGACGCCCCACGAGTCCTTGGTCAGGAACACGCCGAGGTAGAGCTTGACGCCGTACTTGGCGGCGATGGGCGCGACTTCGATGCCGAAGTGCATCGAGTAGTACGTGCGCACGTGCGTGAAGTACTTGCTCATGATGCGGAAGTCGTCCTCGATGGCCGCGCGGACGGCATTCACATCCGCGCGGAATTCATTCCAGAGCGGATACGCGTTGTTGTGGAACGGCGTGTAGCACGCCGCGACGTTGCCAGGCGAGGAGCCGGCGAGGCGGCGCGCGACGCCGAAGCTGGTCGCCAGCTCCTCTGGCGCCGTGTCGTTGTGCTGGCCGCGCACGCTGGCGACCGCCAGGGCGAAGACCGCTGCGATGCGCCAGAGCATCATCGCGATTAATACCTGAGCTGCGTGGGGACCGAGGCAGCGCAGCGCAAGGTGGATTCGGATTTGACCCAGGAGAAGGGCATGGCGGCCTCAGGTTCTGACTCCAGAGGGCGGCCCTGCGGCGAGGTGTCGCGGGCTCGGTCATTGGCTGCGGGGACTGCCAGCTGACTGGCTCGCTCTGCACTGTAACGTGGGGAAGACGGCGACTCACGGCGTTGCTCTTGCCTCTCCCACGCAGATGATCCGGACGCGCAGCCTCCAGATGGCGGCGGTGTAAGTGAGACCATGATACAGTATGGTTCAGTGCGCCGCCAAGGTCTCAGCAACTGTTGACAGCTACCATACAAACACCAAGTCAATGGCTGATCGCCTGCTTGCACGTGGGCGCGTTTCGAACCCAGTCGGAGCGTGCGCAGAGCGGCCAACTCTGGACGATCCACAGGTTTATGCGAAACAATTGGAGGATTCCGAACGCCGCGCCCGTTACTCACGTGTTGCGACTGACTGGGGTGCGTGTGGCGACAGGCGTCAGCAATTTTATTGTTGGAGGCCGGAAAGCACTGCGGAGACTCTGCAGTGGCTGCCTGCCTCCAGCAATATATTGTCAGAGCCTGTGCAGTTGCAATTATTGGGGGAGCAACCAAAGCACCAATGTATTGTGCGGAAGACAAAGCCTGCTTGCTGCCTTCTGACCTGTCTTACGCAGCGGACAGTACTGAATCTGCTGCGGCCTTGGTGTATGACGAGGCCACGGCCATCGCAGCCAGCCATTACTGTATGGGATGCAGCTCCCGGATCATCCAGGCATTCACGCAACCCATTATCCGATCCACATCGAGCGCGAGCAAACTGCAGCAGACTCAAGCATCAGTACAGTATTGCTGATAGGGTGTCGATGCTCAATGGCCGTCCAAAGCTGGTGTCAAGCAACATGCTCCGTGATAAGCCGATCGTGGTCTGCTCCGCAATCGGCCGATGGGTGCGGTCTCGTCTCGAGAGCCACCCACGAGTCGAGACCGGCTAAGTGCGGGAGTGACCCAACGACGCCACTGTGCGCAACTTCCCCAGAAGGTCTTTCCGCTTGGAGACAAATTGCTTGTCCACGCTGCCCGTGGAGGAGGCGTAGTTCGAAAGCCAGGAATCCTAGGTGTACTACTTTAACGACATTTTGATAGGAGGTGCAAGGAAGGAGCGGCGATAGCAGGACGCCTGTCGGCGTCCTTGCCG
>JAADXN010001073.1:0-11568 GCA_023337875.1 Pythium apleroticum | reverse complement strand
GAAGCACTATTTGGATACCACAGTCGTTCCCTCCACTTCACACGTCAGTGAGTCGACTGACCCGACTCCTACCCGGGTCAGACTGGTTCGACCCAGCAACGATCCGGGTCGAACTTTTCGACCCGTTTTGACAAGTCTACCAGCAGCCACTGCCCGCTCTTTCTTTCTTTGCCACAGAGTGACGGTCTCACCTTTCGAGGCATTTTTTTTCGAGGAAACTCCTTGTCAAAAGAAGGTGATCTGCTCGTTTTCATACCAGAAATAGAGCTATTCCCTCGATAAGACAACCGTTTTCACTGACGGTGGTACCTTGTTTTGAGCAGCGCACGTTGAAGAAGCCGCCCATCTCGTCATCTTTCTTTGTTTCGGCAAGCCAGCTGAAAGGAAGAAATCAGCCGCTTCGCCCCCCACACCAACGCCAACGGGCATTCGCCACACCCAACGTACGTGTCGGCGCGACTGTGGCTGTAGCTGCACCCGTGAAGAGCTCGTTCCACTCTGCAGCCTTTCACTTGCCACTTCACTGGGCAATCGGCACTCCGCACTCCCAGTCGTCTCCGATGAGCTCGCCACGCGCTCTGAATGATGCCGAAGATGCGATGGCCATCGCCGTCCACAGCGACCGCCAGCAGCAGAATGCCACCGAAGACTTGCGGCGGCCGAGTCCAGTGGCGCGCGTCGTCCGTTTCTCGGCGCTTCATGTGCTGACGCTACGCCACATCATGCACGGCACTCCGTCCGACTCGGACGACAGCCTCAGTCTCAGCAGCGTGAGCGACCTAGACGAGCTGCGTGGGTCGGGATCTCGCGGGTCGGAGCCGGCTAGTGAGGCGCCACCGACCATCACGTGCCAGATATGTCTGGATGAGACGGAGCTCCAAGACACAGTCACCCTCTCAGCGTGCAACCACCGCTTCTGTCGAGGCTGCTTCGAGCGCTTCCTCACGCTGAAGATCGACGGAGGTCAAGTGAGCAACCTCACGTGCTTCTATGAGGACGCCCACGACTCGTCAGTTTGCGGAGCTGGTATCGAACGCACAGATATCCAGCAGATCGTCAACGCGAAGACCTTCTCCAAGTTTGAACGGTTCCAGTTCAACCAGCGCAACAGCTTTGCGCGCCAATGTCCGCACTGTGAGTTTTCCCAGCTGTGCGAAGGGCCCGAGCAACCAGCTTGTGTCTGTGTTAGCTGTGAAAAGCCATTCTGCTTCACGCACGGCAATGCCCACGACGCAACGATGACCTGTGCGAAGTACGATAAGACCCAACTGCGAGCCGACAGGCGCAACCGCCGAAAAATCCGACGCATTTCCAAGCCGTGCCCGAGCTGCAAGACTGCTGTCGAAAAGAATGGTACGCTCGCTTCTTACCTTTTTACCCGCACCCACTTACGCGCCTCTGTTCAGGCGGCTGCAATCACATGCGTTGCCTGACCTGCTCCGCAGATTTCTGCTGGATCTGTGGACAGAAGCTCAGCGAACTCGTCTCCGACCACTACGATGTACGTGAATCCATAATCCATTATCACTTTTGAAGATAGAAACTGACACATCTGTATTGAATTGAGCAGTGGACGAACATCCGCGGCTGTGCTGGTCAGCAAATGGTCCACATCCATGGGCTCACGACCACGAACATTTTCCTCTTGTGCCTCGCTCGTTCGACTCTGTACCTCATCGTGTACCCGATTGCGTTCCTGCTCACGCTCGTCGCGATGTTTTTCTCGTGTTTCTTTACGATCTGCACTGCTCGTCGCGACTTGACGTTCGTCCTAGTGTTTCGCTGGGTCTTCCGCGTGATCGCCATTTGTGGGTACACGGCCATCGAGTTTTCGGTCGTGACCATCGTCACGGGCTTCGCTGCCGCAATTTTTGGTATTTGCTGGTGCTTTCACGCACTGTACAAGCTCGGGAAGAAGTCGATGCGGCGTTGCTGCGCGTGGCGGCAGCAGCGGTGCTCAGTCAAGTGCTGGCCGTGTGGCTTTCCGTGGACGAGATCCAAAGCCCAGCAAGCGGAAAACAGTCCACACGTGCTGGAGTGTAGCTATGTAGAAGTGTAGTAGAACTGTTTGTGTCGAGGTGTAGCTAGACTGTGCCGATATGTCTATGAAACTGAAGTCGATTCGTATGATTCTCTGATACTCATACAGTTTAACTAAACAGGGTTGCCTTCGAAAGAAGCACCACGCACCACCATGGTGTGAGAAGCTTCAGGCGTGTCTGTCGGACTTGTGTGGCCGTTTTCTTCGCCCTCCAGTTGTGGAATTGACGACGGACAGCAGCATCGGCGACAGAGGAAGTAGACGAACACCACTGGCCAGATCAGGATCTCGTACAGCAGGCCGAGGATGAACGCTAATGCCATCGCGATCGCTAACAGTCCCATGAAGAGCGCCATGGCCATGAAGTTGAGGCACGTTGTGAAGCACTCGACGAATCCCATGTCGAGAAGTTTCATACACGGCAGACAGAAGCAGGAACACAGCGTGAGGACGATGGTGAGTGCGAGCGCTGGTGGGCCGAGAAAGACGAGAAATAAAACTCGGAACACCGCCATGTGGAATCGTTGTGCTGGCGTTTGGGCGTCGACATCTTCCATTTGCTGGCCCGCGCAGCCTCGAAGATTCCACCACTGAAGAAAAACAGACAACAATCAGCCACCATGTCATAGTTTTATCCAATATGAGTAGTGTACCTGGAAATGCGTTGGAGCCACTGCGCTGTCGACGATGGCACCACAGATTCAACAGAAATCTGTGTTGCACACGATGCACTTCATGTGATTGCAGCCGCCTGTTCCGATCATCATCAAGTGAGCTGCGTCCTTTGATGCGACCACCCAGGAAACACACTTACCGCTCTTTTCGACGTTGTTCTTGCAGCCAGGGCATGGCTTTGAGATTTCAGCGATAGCTGACCGGTTCAGCTTCTCAGCTTCTGCTTGCTTTAGCTCGTAGTCTGCACACGATCCATCGGCGTGTGCGTTGCCATGAGTGAAACAGAACTGTTTCCCACAGGCGACACACAAAACCTCCGGCTCCTCCGGGCCTTGGCATAGCTGGGACTCGTGGCAGTACGGACACTGGCGACCGTACTCGTTTTCTTTGTTGAACTTGAATGTGACGTACTTGGTCCAGATCTCAGCGGACACGAGCGCCTCGATGTCGCTCGGCGCAACTGCAGTACCGCAGGCCTTGCGTGGTTGTTGCTGCTGCTCACGAGCAGCTCCGTCTCCACCGCTCACCCCAAGGCTGGTTTGCCGCAACGTGTCCGTCTCATGGAAGCAGACAGGGTACACTTGTCCCTCTGTGATCTTGAGCTCAATGTACATGCGAAAGCACGCGACGCAATACCGATGGCTGCACGAGCTCAGCTCAAACGTGTTCGACACTGGCGTATGCTCGAAGCAGATTTGGCACAAGACCGTCTCCTCCATCCCCATGCCCATCATGGACGAAATGGACCGCAGTAGCGTCGGCATCACATCACTGACGTTACTGGAACTGCTCTGGAGCAGCGGAATGCCCTTGTCGTCCACGTGGTTGATGCGCCGACTGCGTGACGCTCCTCGAGTCGACCCCGCCGCTGGATGGGATGCAGCATCCGTCGATCCGAATGAGTCCCTCGACGTGGCATTTGCGTTGCTGTCGACACTGCCGCCACTGACGAGCCGTCGCAGTGTATACCGTGAACTGTCGCGGATTGCGTGGGCCATCGCATCCCACGCTGTGTTCCCATTCTCCTCGCGCGGCTCTTGAGCCGGGGTAGGTGCGCTGTTCTGGGCGTCTAGGTGATTCTGCAGTCGCTGAAGCGCTGCGCCGACGCTTTCATCGAAGAGCTCAGCATGTAGCTCTTGCATGAGCTGCAACTCTGTCAGGACCCACCACCAATCGGTCGTTTCGCCTTGTTCTGCGTTCTCTTTCTTCAGTTTTTCATCAAGCATATCGACTAATCCACGAAGCTCTGGGGAGCCGGAACACGCAGCCACTGCATCAACCAGCAGCGACTTCAGTTCGTCAGCGCGGTCACGTGAAGAATCGGCTTCAAATGCTTCCAGGAAGGCGGTGATCGCGTCCGCTGGGGCAGGCTGCGCTTCCATGTTGTTAGTCGGATGTTCGTTGAGCTGCCCGTTGGAGTTTTTGTGGCATCTCAGGATTCCTAATTCAGCTGGGGAGCGTTTTGTCCCTAATTTGAGACTATTTGATGATGATTTCACAGTTTCTCATTTAGGATATATACTTATGAAGTGAAGCGAACTGAAGACGGCACACGCAGCAGGAGATCATGTACTGTAGATACCGGCCCTCATGGCCTTCTATCCATGCCTACATTCAGATTTCCAGTTGCGAGGCACGGCTCAGCTTGTAGAAACACATCAAATTCGTCGAGACCGTGGAAGTTCTACCCGTCCATTGCTGGAAGATGACACATCAGACGATTTCGGCGGTATCTTGTTGCGATTGCGCAGGTGTATGAGCGCGCCTGGTTGGCCGTTGACAGAGGCGTCGCTGCACATATCGCACGCACACCGAGAACCCGACGAAGAGGAGACTAAAAGGCATAAACAATAGCCACATCGAGATCTCCATGCATGCGAAGACTGAGGTCTTGAATGTCATGCCGAGGCAGCAGACGCACGGTAGGCAGAAGAACGTCCCGAGTGTGAATGCGGCAGTCACCACTGCCGCAGCTGGTCCTATGACGAGAAAGTGCATCAATGTGATGAGCTTGGCTCCCAGTCGATGAGCTAGTGTATCTTGACGGACGTTGATATGGCGAAGACCGGAGCAGCTGCCCAGTCGCCACCACTACAAAGAATAACGTTACAGTGCGATGAGTGAGACGGCAGACTGGAGAATGGCTCCAGAACTTTGACGATGTTCAGTACCTCAAAATGGTTGGTCGTGTTCTCGGCCTCGATTTGGACGCCGCACAGCCAGCAAAAGTTGGTGTCGCACGTCGGGCAGCGGAGATGATTGCAACCACCTGTCATACAATAGCATAGGTAAAAGGTGGGTACACGTTCCATTTCCAGATATTAGAATGGAATGGACATACCGCTTTTCTCGATGTCAGCATGGCACTTGGGACACGGCTTGGTCGTTCGTTGAATGACAGCTCGACTGTGCAGCTCGTTGTGGATTTCGCGCTTTTCGTAGTCTGCGCACGTCTTCCCCTCGTGAGCGTTGCTATGCAAGACGCAAAACGTCCTGTGGCATTTGGCGCACTTCTCCACCGGATCTTCCGGTCCCTTGCAGACCTGCTGGTGATTGCAGTAGGGGCAATGGCGACCCAAGGAGTTCTCCTTGTTGAAGCGGAATGCCTGGAACTTCGCTCGCACCTCCCTTGACACCAGCGCTTCGATATCGTCGTCACTGATCGGCTGCCCACACGTTTGCTTCGCAACGTCTTCTGAGTTCGGGCTCACGTCAATGGGCTGGTGAAAGCACTTGGGGTACACCTGGCCGTCACGGATCTTAACTTCCAGATACAGCGTCACGCAGTCTCGGCAGTGGCGGTGGCCGCACGCGCTGAGCGCCACCGTCTGCGAGAGCTGAACATCGTCGAAGCAAACCTGGCACTTCATTGTTTCTTTCGTGGAGCCCACCACGAACGCAGATACCCGCTGCAGGACCGACGCCGTTGGCGCCACGGCGCCGCTCTCACTCACGGCCCCCGGTGGGTGCTGCTCTAGCAGCGGCTGAGAGCGGTCTTGTATGAGGCTAGCTCGTGTGCTGTCCATCGTATACGTGTGATTGTGTCGTTGCGGATCTCTTGAAATGTGAAGGTGCACTTCAAAGTGCTCGATGTTCATGGAAACATCCACATCAGTCCCGTATCTAACGGCAAAAAAGGGATTTTTCGATTTTTGAACCCATCAAAACACGCATAAAACTAGGGACTTTGGATCTCCATGAGGGATACTGTACCCATTTCTTGAACCCAACATGAACCCATCAAAGAACACCAACGCCTCAGACAACATGGTCGTCGGTGTCCAGCGCGAAGATGGCTTCAGCGTCCGGTGGCAGCGATGGGCGAGGAAGCACGCAGAGGTGGCAGCAGAGGCAGCAGCGCAGGAAGCGGAAGACCACCGCCAGCAGACTGATGGGCCCAACGACGACGAGCGCGATCAGCAGCTGCACGAATAGCGCGACGTTGTTGACAATGCCCACGAAGGTCCGCTTCGGATCTTCCTTGATCCAGAAGATGCACGGGATGCAGCAACCAGTCATGATCGTCAGAGCCACGGTGATGAGCGTCGCGACGGGCACGCAGACCACGAGAAAGAGCACGCGGAACATGCACCAACCGATGCGCTCAACGCGGGTCTGGCTGTCGACGTCGACGAGCTGCTGGCCCGCGCACCCCGAGAGGTTCCACCACTAACAAACACCACAGCATCGTGAGTACGCGTATGGCATTGGTGTCGTGAACCAATACCAAACGCACCGCAAAGTGATCTGGGGCAGCCACGTTGTCGACAACTTTGCCGCAGATCCAGCAGAAGCACGTTTGGCAAGCGATGCATGTCATGTGGTTGCAGCCACCTGCAAGCAGCACAGTCAGTGCTGACCATAGTTTCTCATCCGTTTGCAGCCTACCGTTCTTTTCGACGTTGCTGTTGCATCCTGGACACGGCTTGGCGATGTTGGCGATCGCCGCTCGGTTGATCTTCTCGTTCTCCATGTTCTGCCGCTCAAAGTCGGCACAGGTTCCTCCCACATGGGCGGTACTGTGCAAGTAGCAGAACGATCGCTGGCATTGCTCGCAGATGCACTCAGGTTGCTCGGGCCCTTTGCATCTCTGTGAGTGGGAGCAGTGAGGGCACTGGCGAGCGTACTCGATCTCCTTGTTGAACTTGAATCGCTCATACTTCTCCCAGAAGTCCGGGGAAACGACTTCCGCGATGTCCGTGGGCAGCAATTGCGCGCCACACGCAGTTCGCTGACCCGATGCACTGCTGACGTCGTGGAAGCACGTCGGGTACACTTCTCCGTCGCGGATTTTCACCTCCAGGTACATCGTGAGGCAGTCGTGGCAGTACTGGTGGCCACATCCCATCAACGTAAATGCGTGGGTCTCCGGCACATTCTCGAAGCAGATGAAGCAGAAGAACGTGTCTTCCACACCGGCTTGAAGGAGAGCCGACATCCGGTGCATGAACGTCCGCGTGGTAGTCGAAGTGAGGTTTCCACCTCGCGTCGACGACGTGTATGGCTGCTCCAGAAGCGGTAGACGACGATCTGGATCCTCAGTAAGCGCACGGCGAAGCACACGGTTGGATCTTGCGACAATCGAGGGACGGTTGATCTCAAGTGAATTCGCAGCTCGTAGAATCGGTGCGCTCATGCGCTTCTCGGACGTGATCGCCAGTGCCGAGTAGTCGCGCTCGCTTGGTGGAAAGCGCATCGTGAGCTTGAGCACATGGGGCTTGATCACGGCGCTCTGCATGATGTCAACGCGCTGCAGCTGCTCGACCAAAAGCTGCCACTTCCGACGATCTGCATGTCCGGAAACTCGCTCGAGCCGCGTGAGCAGCGCACTTAGATCGTCCTCGTCTTCATCACACGCGTCCACGGCGTCCACCAAGTGCTTGTTCAGGACCTCCGCATTGTCGTCGCCTGTGCGCGAGTGCGTCGTAAGCCACGCGATCACGATGTCGATTGGTGGCTTCCTCTTCATCATGGCTGGTTGTTTCCCTTGCTTTCCTCGCTGAAGTTCTGGATTGGACTGGAAGAAAAGGGGGACGTCCGGGGGGATGCGACAGTGGCTCCCCGCGCCGGCGGATCCGTCGCTTGGACCGGACGGGGAGGACAGACAGGTCGACGACGTCCACACTGCATCAGGCACTGTACTCCGTACTCAGCCCCCCCCCCATAGAATTAGAGAGACAGCGTGCTTCGAAATAAATGTGGTTGGCTTCTCGCGATCTTCAGGAGCTACACGCAATGGAACAAAGACAGGCGGGTAGTTGAAGTGGCTGCAGCGGGACGTGCGTCATTGTCCCGAAAGCGGCATTAATTGAGGGATAAACTCCCTTGTTGGGAGATGATCTGGACCCACGTCCCGAATGCAGAGCGAGGTCTTTTTTCGAACAGCTTAGCGCGGTTTTGATTGGCTGATTATTGTTCGAATTTGTGTTTGTGGGTCCATTAGAGTGAGTTCTCAGCACTCACTTCACCAATCTCTGGCGACAAAGATGAGCTGGGAAACGCCACCTACTCGCGACCATAGTAATCATCAAGCAATTCCCACGCACGCACATACGAACTGGACCCGTGGTGGGGAAATGGCCACATGGGGAGCCTACGATGGCACCCATTTTGGCATTTGACAGCAACTAAAGAGAACGAGCTGCGAAATGGCGGCCTCGAATGATCCGATCGACGACTTCTTCGCGGCCTACCACGCGTCGGAGGCAACGAACGCAAGCGACGGAGTCATCGCCGAGCTTCGCTACCGGCTGCACAGAGTGCTCGAGGCTTGCTCCAACGAGAATGACATTGTGGATCGCCTACTCTCTCGCCTTCCGGACGCAAGAGTCGACGGGAACCCTACAGTCGAAATCCGGAGGCGGTGGCTGCTGAACGAGATTCGTCGATCCACTGCCTCCAACGCACGGCTCGACGGACCCATTCTACATAGCGCGCTAGTGCGATTGTTAGCGCCAAGCGCAGAAGTGTCGAAGTCCTCGGAGGAAACGAAGCATCCTGCTCCACCTCACCAACGGCGGCGTGTGACTTGGACCCCAGTTCGGCAGTCTTCAATCCGGGCCATGTTTCAACTCCCCGTGACGACTGAAGATTCCAAGATTCATAGCATTCGACGTGCGCGAACGCTCAACGACGACTTGCTTGCCCGTCCGACTGGAGTGAGTCTCCAACGTGGCCGTCGCGCGACCACAGGCCAGATTCCTGCATTTGTGAGAGCGATGGCGGCGCTCATCGGCAGGCCTGTAGAGGACACATTTTGGTGCCAGATTTGCTTCGAGAACGTCCCGGTATCTCGTGGCGTCGAGCTGTCGTCTTGTGGCCACCTCTACTGCCAGGCGTGCTTGAAGATCCACTTGGGGCAAAAAATCCTGGAGCAGGATGCTCTTCCTGTATGCTTCCATCCTATCGAAGACGACGATGATGCGCACTCGGAGGATTTGCGAACCTGTGGTGTTCGTATTCCGTCGACGCAAATCAAGACCATTGTGGACCCGGTTGCCTGGACAAACTTCGTCGCCCTCCAGTCGCAGCAAGGTCACGTCCACACACTTGCCTGTCCGTTTTGCCTGAGCGCACAAGAATACGAAGCTGTGGATGCACCCGACTTTGAGTGTGAGGCGTGTGGCAAGGCGTTTTGCTATAACCACGGCAGTGCCCACCAAGGAATGTCATGCGCTGACTACGAATACGAGCGAGTCAGAAGAGAAAAGCTTGATGGCACTGCTATCGAGAAGAGTGCCAGACCATGCCCGAGCTGCCAATGCAGTGTCATCAAACGCGGTACGTAAAAATATGACGAATGTGGCAAGTCGAAGAACGGCCAGACTGACCTGCGCTGCGTTTATCTCTTAGGAGCTTGCAATCGGATGACGTGTGTCTCGTGCGCCGCGAGTTTTTGCTGGCTCTGCAATGAGCTGATCGACGACGGCCCACTACCACCACATTACGACGTACGTGACATTCCTCTTGACCTTGGGCTGCAGTGCCTCCTAATGGTCACTCTGGTGCTCGTATGCAGTGGATAACCGGCGGGGCATGTCGAGGAAAGCAGTGGGATATTGAAGCCAAGCCAACCTCTTCCGAACTCGTGCTTACTGCGGTCGGCCACGCCGTGGCCACAGTCTTCTGCCTACCGATAGCGGTGCTCGCGACTCCTGTTTTGTGGGCGTGTTCTCGCTGTGCGTGCATCAAACCCCACGAGCCCAAGAGCTTTCTCGTTCTTTTTGCGCGAACACGGGCAGCCTGCGAGTTAGGCTTCCGCAAGGTGGTCAAGGCTGTGTTGTTCGAGGCTTTGCAGTATTTGCTGCTCGCGTTATGTCTGCTGCCCGCGCTACTGCTGACAGTCATCTTCAAGACTGTTTCGTGCTGCTTCGCAGAGGACTACAGAGCTTTTCTGCAGAGAAAATTCGTCTCCGTCTTCCGCGACATCCATGGAATGTGTGCTGCGCTGGTCGTCGCCTTACTGGGAGGGATCGTGATCGCCGTCGCTCTGGCCGTCGGCCTGCCGTGTCGTGCACTCCACGAAAAGCTTCAGCCATGCTTCTCGCGCTGTCGGACCGCACCGGCCGGGAACGACATCCCAGACCTCGAGTCGGGCACCGAGAACCCCACGACGACCGACGCCAGCACCACGGACGTCGCAGACCAAGCCCAGTCCGATACCCCGTACTTCAGGATTGGATAGCATCGCTCTGCGGATCGTGAAGGGCAACCCGAATTCAGTGGCCCAGATTGATCGTTTCCTTCACAATTCGCTAAGTGGAATTTTAGAAATCGACGTTACGTGTGCCCATCAACGGCCAAATTCCTCTCGTTCCAAATAAAACCTCACCGGCCATGAACCCACCTACGGCCCTTCCCTTCTAATACCTCTATAAATGAATTGACGAATGAGCTGCTCATCATCCCACGAGCCAAATCAGCTCCTGCAGCTGGATGAATCCCTTCACTTCGCCAGTCACCAACGCCACGCGCCGCCACCTCCACCGCGGACTTCACAACGCGACTTCCAGCCCAAGATGAAGAGGGATATGCAGACGCAGGCGCTGGCCAAGCGCGCGTCGCTGTCCGACTACGGCGCCGTGAACGATGCCCGCAATGGTCGCGAAGCCACGAAGCCGCTGCTGCCGCCGCGCGCCGCCTCCGAAGTGGTACGTCCGAGCTGGGCGGCAGCGCCAATCATGCGCCAGTCGTCCTCTGTGCGTGCGCTGCTCCGCGTGACCAGCGTCGTGCAGGAGTCCTCGCGGGCAGAAGCGGCCAAGCCCCACCCCCTCCGCTCTCTGGCCGGCAGCCAGCGACTGAGACCGGAGAGTGCACCGATCCTGCGCCGTAGCGCCACCACGAGCAACATCCCGCCGATCTTGCGAGCCATGTCCTCGATCTTCGAGCCGAAGCCCGTGGAGAAGTTTCGCTGCTACATCTGCTTCGATGACACGCCAGTGACCGAATCGGTGACGCTGACATCGTGTGGCCACCGATACTGCCAGTCCTGCTTCCAGTCGTACCTCAGCATCAAGATCAACGAAGGACACGTCCACCCGGTCTGCTTCCACCCAGTCGACCAAGTCAAAGAGGTCATTCACGTCGATGAAGAAAACCCAGAGATCACCACCCAAAAAACCTGCGGCGTCGCCGTCAGCGACCAGCAGATCGAATCCATCGTCGACACGGAGGTCTGGGCCAAGTTCAATCGCTTCCGATTCAACCAGGAGCACGAGCATGCGCGCGAGTGTCCGTACTGCACGTTCACTCAAGAGTGTGTGGGTCCGTCGAACCCGACGTGTGTGTGCGGTCAGTGCGGCAAGGCGTTCTGCTTTTTCCACGGCAACGCCCATGAAGATGGCACGTGTGCG
>JAADXN010001072.1:0-11577 GCA_023337875.1 Pythium apleroticum | reverse complement strand
GCGTGAACTATGGCACATGTGAAGTTTCCCAAGATCACTGGATATCTTCATGCAGTCGTGCTGGCGCAAGTGAAGATGAGCAGTGCACAAAGGTGGTCCATATAACCTAACCTAGTAACCTTCACTCTGGGTAGTAACTGTTGGTGATTTATAAATTACGAGAGGTATGGTAGTTTTCGACAGCTTCGTTACTTGAGGGACGACTGTACGATGACTCTCTTCCTGCCCGTCACACCCGCCGTGTGCTATTCAGTGTGTGTGATTTGTCTGTTTTCGGACCTCTCTGTTGAAGAAGCACAGAAATCAGGCAGCAGCAAAAGACGTTGTGGTTTCGGCTTTGGCAAAGCTGGACCGTCTGGGTTCAAATTGACGAAGACTTGAGGATAGGGGCCGTGCTTTCTCTGTACACGTTGCTCGCTCGCTCACCGTTCGATTCGGAACAGAGATCAAAATCTGGCGACTGACAAAGTCGGCCGACTCTGTCTGCAACACGTTCTGCGATAAATTCTCGATCCAGTGTTAGCATACAGCGTTCAGCAAATGCCTGCATTTTACTGCATGCATCTAGTCCCAAGCTTGTGGAGGGAGCGGGAGCCTGAGGATGATTTGAGATTGCGTCTGGACTCCCGAGATCTCTTCATGTGCATTGCACGCGCCAAATTCCATCCCATGGCAGCCATGATTCATGGCTCTCTAGAAGTTCCAGGGGAATGGCTCCAGTGAGCCCTTCCCTGTCTGGCGGGAAGGTGCAAGATTAGATGCAACAGTACGTACTGTACATACCCTTGTCGTCAACAACGTCGAAACGTTGGACCGGAAGGTTGCATGAGTGCGATTGCACAGTCTGGATACAGTGCTTGCCTGGGAGATCCTGGCTGCAGCATACTGCACATCATAGCCAAGTTTTCAGCGTCAATTGAAAATGGGTGAGTCGTTCTTCAAGGCCCACGATTTGGAGGATAGATCATGCTCTCGGCAGCCTGGTTTGGGCTCACAGACCCGAAGTTGGCTGTTGTAGAGAAGGGCACTAAACTGTTCAGACTTCACCCTCATCTCACAGCATTCTTGTGCCACGGTGTGAAAGCTTCCAGCTCCTATCATCCAGAGTTGAGCACACATGAGCCATCCAGCTCTGTCCTTGACATGGGATGAGTTGGATTTGCATCTCTTGTCAGCGAGTGTATTCTCTGGGCTGATGCGTCAGCGTGGAACACACGCTGTCGCCGATCGTGCTGTGGAAAGTTGGGCTGCGCGTCTCTGGAATCCACCAGACTGGATCATCCAGTCTGGATGGCACGCGAACTCAAAAGAAGGCGGATGGCCATGTGGATTTCTCGAACTCACGGCCTCTTTCAAACAGGCCAAAGAGGCATGTAGCCCATGCTGTATCGCTCAGTTCAGTCTCCATACAGAATTAACATGAAATCGATCCGGTTCTTAGCGCTGCAGGCTTGGAAAGTGTAGAGTGTCGGCCGTCGAATGCCGTATTGGTGTGTGGGCTCAATCCAAAGTTTTCTGCGAAAAGGTGTGGTGACGGCGCCCAGGTCAGCCAGGCATTCGGACGATTGCGGACTTGCCACGTGTGCTTCTGTGCCTACACGTGGGCCGCGTCGTGGCTGCGTCCAGCCGTTGCCACTTCAACACCAACTAAATGGAGATGGGCGGGAATCATCTCGTGCCCAGTCAGCTTGTGTGAAAAGGTACGGCCGTTACCAACGGAACACGGCTGAGGCGACGAAAGGTCATGAGCTAGAGTACAGTAGCGGCGGAAGGAAGGAACGGCAAGAACCAGACAAAGGCGCCAGCAGAGCACTTCCATGGAAGTGCCCATGTGTGTGGTGAGTCGGTTTCGTGCGTGGGCTGGAGCGTGAACCGTCCAACGGATGGCGATCCAGAGGATCCGCTTCTTCTGGATTTTCATGGAGGCAGCACGATTCTTGACCACAAGGCTGATTCACAGAAGCACGAGTGTCACTGAACCGTGCAGCTCCTCCGACTACATGTGGGTGCAGGCACGATTGCGGAACAGGATATGTGCGTACCCGTACTGTATGGTGTCACATGCACGCGCCTTTGATTTTCTCACGTAGCGCAGCAGTCCAAATACTTCCTGTGATGCAAGGAAAACTCCGGTGGCAATGACCGTCACCACGACCTCTTCCACAGTGGCAAATCAATGCGCCATGAAGCCAACTGCGCTGAGAACCAAACCCAACTGACTGTGGGTAGATGACCTGAGCAGGGCGGCAGGGAGATGAAGAAGCAGCTGGGCGTTTCACGATCCACTTCGCATGTCGAGACGTGATTAATCGAACCCACGACCAGGGATTCTGTCGATCACTCAACCGCCGGTTGATGCGCGACTGTACTGTACATCTACAGTACGGTACCGTAGGGCGGTGTGCAACACAGGCTGGGCAGAAAGGGATGGGACCAGAGGGAAGCGAAACACGAATGTTTGCGCAGACAGGGCAGAAGAGAGATTGCTGGCGGTGGGTCGCATTTCTATTTTCTTGGATGTTGAAGGATGAGCAGACGACCTTTCGCCTTCCTTTTTTGGAATCTCAATTGTCGAGTGTTGAATCAGCGCCGGCGGACGGGACGGTGAGCTCAAGGACGGGGCAGTTGCTTCAACGAAGCCACGAGATTTCAGTGGCTTCCTTTCTTCTTACGGTACACTCAGGTTGCACTTTTGGAGCTGGAGCCTGAGTTTACCCATTTCCAGCTTCCACTGTGCTGGAAATTCTAGCCTGGAATATCCTAATCCGAAAGTGAGGTGCACAGGTCCCAAGCTTCCGATGGCTTCTGAGGTCTGTGCTTCCAGAAAACATTGTGCGACACACAGCGAGTGACCCCGCTTTGAAATACAGAACCGTCGCCTTCCTGTTTTCAATTTTATCATTGTTTTCAAAGATCCGTCTTCGCTCCATGGGATCGTGCCATCATCGTTGCCACCACAGACTCCACGCCACCTCTGGCGTGCGAAGTACAATACAGAAGCACAGTGATTTGACAGCAGTCGGATGCTGAATCCATGAAAGAGAGAGCCCGAGTGACGGGCTTTGGCCATCATCGTCAAGCACCACGTCCCTGCGAAAATGTCTTGGGTTTTGCTGAGAACCCAGGGGAGAGGCTCCACAGACCCAGCCGGGCCGGAAAAAGGATTAGATGCAACGAGCTGATGTGGAGAGGCCATGCTGCTGGCTGTGACCTTGTGCAGCCATCCACCTCCATCCGAGGAAGTGATCTTTCAACTGCAACGCTCTGACCTCATCTCGACCTGTGGAGTGTGCTGATCAACTGGACCAGACCACCTGGCCTCGGTGAACGAACGCCAGAGTCTGGACTCGGGACAAGATGACGGGGCGGACCGCAACAGAATTAGCTTGAACTGTACGGGGTAGGGTTTCGATTCCTGAACTTGACTCTCCGCCTGCCACGCAACGGCTGCGAATCTGCCAGATTATCTGGCCATCAACATCAGACTCACGGCTCATTTTTTCTGTGCTGATGGAATGATGGTCAGTCTTCTTTGTCTCGTCCATCCGGCAAGAAACGACTGTAGCCCTTTCGCATGATTGATCAGTCTCTTTTTTGTGTTTGGATCTGCGAGGAGGAGGATGTGGGAGGCGAGGAAGAGTGTCGCTTGGAGGAAGCGATGAGATGCCGCACACACGCCGCCAACCCAGGCGACGTTCACCCTCTGGCTACGTCCCCTTTCCCTTTTCGACGACTTCCGCTCAATCTGTACTGTAGGGTCAATTTAGCCACTTCAAGCGAAGTACGGAGATTTCCAGCCGGCATGTTCTCCATCCATCCACCTCGAAACCTTACCGGGCTCCTCAGTTGGAGAGCCATGGGTCCAGAGAAGTAAAGGCTCGTGGCTCCTTTCCTTTCCTGGAATCTCCTCCCAGTTGTATCGCGTGGGACAACCACGAAGGAAAAACCATCCTGTCGGTGTACGCCTGGATTTGTCCAACGCTCGCGAGAGCACGTCAGCAACCTGCCGCGACTGCTGACGGTCTGAGACTCTGACCCCCCGTGGCTGTGATGGATGTTTGAGACCAGAAGGACGGAGAGCAACCGGTTCGCAGCAGATCCTCCGCCTCCTCCCCTGACCTGTCGCTTGCACGCCTGCTTCCTCCTCCCAAATCAGTCCCGGCTATGAACTTACGTCCGTCCCCCAACCCAACCACCAAGTAAGCAACCCATCACCGCGATCCAACGCCAACAAACTTCGATGCCACCAACAAAATCAAACCGCGCGAACGTTGGCGGTCCCTGCGACCGGCCCTCCCGACCACATTGAGCAATTTGCGTGCCAGACCACATTCCTCCCCTCCACTATGATGATGACCACGACGCCCACCAGCCTCCTGCAGTCCCCCAAGCTCTCCGCTGCCATGAACACCCTGAGCGTCAAGCGCCCGAGCATCTCGCCACTCAAGCGTAAGCTGAGCGAAGATGAAGAGACGCCTTCGCCAACCTCCACAGACGCCGTCGACTCTCTCGACGAGAGTGTCATCTCCCCAAAGAAGAAGGCCAAGATCTCTGCTGACAGCAGCACCTGGACAAGCGCCCTTGTGCTGGACGAGCTTGTTGAAGGTGAAGATGGCTCGGACGAAGCCTGCATGAAGGTCCTGGCAGCGTACGCGCCTATCGCCTTCGAGGATGAGCCAGCCAAGGACTTGGAAGACGAAGAGCTCGAGATTCTTAACTTCTTCCTCTCATGAACGGATCCAGTATCGTGCATCTAGAAGCTGCACCATGTAGAGCAAGCCACACATTCGATGCCGGCAGCACACCTCCGCAGCAACAAGCGTCCCAAGGCAAGCCCAAGCTAGCCACGCCGATGGTCGCTTGGTGCATCCCCAGCCGCTGCAGTAGAGATGCACATCTCCTGCCACCACGATATTTAGCATCCCATAGAGTATTTAAGAACCTAGAAGTCCCCGAGTCTCAATAGACATCCATCCACACCCACACAATTTTAGCACCAACCTCTTCCTCCACGCAGTGCCACGTCATGAGCCAGATCACAGTCCTATAGCCACAGAGAAGTCTTGATGGCATTCGGAATCCGAGTCGGATGGTACGCTGGATCAGTCAGCGCAACACCCTACCACAACAGTGTTGCCATCCTGGACAGAGAGTCCATGTTGCTGGAAAATCCTATCCTGTTGTCCTGATAAATTGTCCGGAGCTGATGACACAAGTCGGCGTTTCACCAGCTGCAACACGAGCGTCCGGATCCGTCCCCTGCTGTTCCAGCGTCATCTCGCGTAGGGGTCCTGTCCAGTATTCCTGGATCTGATGCCGGCTGAGATCATCTCGTCCAGAATGCTGGACCGGCTGCTAGTCACGACCCCACGCAAAATGGAACCGCGTCCACATGGATCCATCCACACATACTGCAACCGCTTCAACAGATCCGACGACCAACGCCTGGATTCGGGATCCGGAGCCCCAACTGTAAAGGTGGCCCCGGGCACTGTTCTCTGGATCTGGATTCCAGAGCACGGCCCCGGAAGTGATCCATCATCCACACGTGCGTTGTCGTCCCGACGCCGACTTCAACAATAATCCCAAGTGCACTTCTACTTGTATTACTTGTCGCCACTGAATCGATCACATATCCGCCAACCTGTCCTAGCACGCTTGGGCCGAGACGACGGCGGCTCGCGCTGTATACGAGGCAGCACTACCCCCCACCGTCGCGTTTGCCGCCTTCTGCTGCGCGTCCGTCGGCTTGTGCGCAGCGTCCACGCCCCAGTGGCCGAGCACGCTGCCCAGTGCCCCGAAGAAGCCTTCGTGGTGGAAGAACTGCGCCTGCATTGCCGACTTAGACCAGAAGTCGATGGCGTACGCCAACTGCCGGCTCGCGATCTCGTTGCGTCGTAAGAAGTTGCCGCAGAAGTAGATGCGCGACGTGTGCACGCGCTGCGCGTTCAGGTACGCGAGCTGGCCGATATTCTGCGTGAGCATGAACAGCAGCGACCGCGCCATGTCCTCGTCCTTGAGGCCGGCGTGCGGATCCTGCTTGCTACCGATCTTGCCGAAGCTGCTGGCCACCGTGGACGACTTGAGATGGAACTGCTCGTAGCCGCCGCGCCCGTAGATGTCGCCGACCGTCATGTCCACGCCGTTCGAGTCGCCGAGCACGGTGGCATCCATGGCTTCGTCGAAAGTCTCGAGCTTGGACAGCGTCTTGCAGAGCCCCCAGAACGTGCCGCCCCCGAGACTCGTGCCGGAGACGCGCTCGAACTGGTGCTCGCCAGAGACCTTGAGGATGCTCACGCCCGAGCCGATGTTCACAAGCAGGAACGGGTACAACGCGTCGCCCGACGGCGTTGGGATGATCTTCTTCGTAGCCGTGCCCAGGCCCTGCGTGTCCAGCACGACGTCCTATCATATCGCAGACACAACAGAGTCGTCAGTATTTGAATCAACCTTGGGCGGGGTTCGGAGGACGTACTGTGAAGGTGAAGCACTCGTCCGGCGCGTACCGTAGCACGAAGTTGAGTCCGCGGATGAGGCACTCCATCTCATCTTCCTTCTGGAGCTCAATCCCCAGCTTCTCTTCAAACATGTTCGCAAACTACACCACACACATCAATCGCATGAGCGAGTCCAATCGCAACAGTTCCATCAATCCTGTCGATCTCACCTTGAAGGCTCCGCCGCCCGTACACGGAATGCGCTTGACGTACCGATGGAAGAAACGGTGGCGCACAAAGTCCGTGATGTCGTCCATCTTGGCGCTCGCGAAGCTCAGGAAGTGGAGCGTGCCTCCCAGCGACGGCACAGACAACTCCAGTCGCTCGTCGCGATGCGCCGTGCGGGCGCGGTCGGCCGAGTGGAGGCTCAGTACATACTCCTCGATGGCCGCCAGACTGCCCTCCGTGCCGCTGGTCGTGTGCGCGTGGCGCGGCATGGCAGCCGCCGCCGTGGGCTGGAAGTACACGAGCTTGGACAGCGTGCCGCCGATGTCCATGCCGAAGTAGCGGCCGTTGTCGTGCAGCTTGGTGGTCATGATGTGCATGTGGAAGCGGTGGAGCTTGCGCTTGCGCGTGATGATGAGACCTGCGACGCATGACGCGCCGAAGAGAAACACGCGCGTCCAGAACACCTCGTCCGCGCGCCGCATCTTGGTGCTCGGCGATCCCCGCTGCTTGGACTGCTCAGTCACGAGATGCTTGAACCTGGTACCATACGTGGACCACACCAACAAAACGTGGTCCACACCACTTATATTGTTTCCAACCAATCAAATGGAGCCCTTTGTTTGGTGGACTTTCTGGAAGGATACCACAAGTCGCCTCCACTCATAGCAGGCTCTATGACGACGAACGCAGTAGGTCGCCGCGGCTTGCGCCTGGCGGCTATCCTGTTGCTTGTGCTCCTCGGCTCCGCGTTAGCCAACCGAGTCGGCGTTGACGATATCCCCACTGTGCCCGACGCTCCTAGTGAGGGCGATGAGCCGCCTTCCCAGGCAGTCGCTGTCCAGGCCAAGCCCCAAAATGCCGCCTCTGGGTTGGCTGGTGCTCTCGCAACCGTCAGCATGCTCAAGGTCGGCATCGCCAGTGCTGTCGGTGCGACGTTGGGCAAGATCGGCGTTTCCAGCGCTGTCACGGGGGCCCTCAACCACGTCGGCTTCACCAGCAGCGGCATCGCCGCAGGATCCTGGGCCGCCAAGTGGATGTCCAGCAGCGCAATCGCCAACGGCGGCGGCGTGGCCGCAGGTAGTTGGGTCGCGAAGCTGCAGTCAGTAGCGACACTCGGGCTCGGCTCGACTGCCAGCGCTGTGGTAGGAGCTGCTGTCGTGGGCGGCGCGTCGATCGCGATCGCGAAGGCGCTGAGCGGACGCCAGCACGAGTGCGTCAGTGCTCTTGAGCCGCCAAAGGAACTCGGTAAGCTCTGGGTGGTCGCGACCTCCGATGTCTTGTGCGGCGTGTGTGTCACCCACTACAAGACCCACGACAGTGCGCGAGAGGCCTTCGACGAAACGTGGTGTTTGAGTATCTGGTGCTCCAAGATCCTCTTCGATCCGTACGGCCGTGAGCTCGTCAGCTTTGGTCAGGACGACCGCTGCGATGGGATCCGGAAGGTCATGCGCGACCACTACTTCCGCCAGATCTACTTTTGGATGGAGATCGCCGTCAGTCTCTTCATCGGTACGATTCTCGCTGTGCGCAATCGCTGCGTCGGCGTCCGGCGGGAGATAGCCGTCACGGTCACGATTGGTGCGATCCTCGCAGGGCGCAACTACTACTTCCACACAGCCTACAAGTAAAGCGTCGAGGTCCAGATCAAGCCAAGAGTCGTTGGATGTTTGCATACGTAGGTCGAACGAGCTCAGCTCTCCACACTTGGTGGCATGTTGAAGTGACCCCCGCGCTTTCAATCTAATGTGGACCACGCTCCATAGAATTAGTGTGAACCACGTATAGGACGTGTATCGGCGAATGGAAATCGAACGGAGTCCCCGCCAAAGGAGGAGCGACGTAGGTTCGGGATGAGGAGCTTGTGGCGGATGCTGGCGCCAATCCATCAGCCGTACAGTAGCTTCAGCGAACGCCAGTGGGTGTCCCAGCACCCACATCTCGATCTCATCTACCCAGACCCAGGATGCGAAGGAGGACTCACTTGTGGAATTTCTGGCAGCCGACGTGGGTGAATACGGTACGATCAGCCAACACGCTTCCGCACTTCGGATGGTGACGAGTCCATTGGAAGCGTCATCGTGGTGTGCGTGCTGCTCTGCTCGCCGTCGCAGACGCAGATGCGACACTGGACAGCCGATGTCCGTCGTGGGACGAGCGATGTGCGAGAATCTCGTGGGACCTGAGATGCGCCGCACTGGCCCGCGTGGCCTTCGAAGCGATGGGTGCCACCGCCACCGTGTTCTGTTTTGCAGCCACGGATGGCGCGACGCGACGCGACGCTTGCCAAAATGGATTGTAGGTCACTGCATGTTACCGGTACTCGTACCACCGAAGCTCTCTCCTATCCACCACGCCTTTCTTCGGATTGTCCCCCGGGCCATTCCTGGTCAGCTCAGTGCAATTGCCACTGCGGTGGCATGAGGGATTCCTCGTGAGATAGTGGCGCTTTCGTGGAAATGCGTGCATACGCCGCTGAAAGCTTGGTGTGTTCTCGATGGCTTGGCGCTTGATGGCTCGGCGCTCTTCTCCTGGAATCGCGCGTCCAATGTGCCCACCTTCCCCCATGATAGCGATTGGATATCGCCCTTGTCCTCATGTTCACAACTGATCTGGATCTCCATCGCGTGCTCATGGTCAACACTGCGCATCTCGTGCTCGCCGCCAGCGTCGTGGCCGCTGGATTCGTCCTCGCAGCGCGAGCGTCCGCCATCTCCGCGACTGCCCAGGCTCCGAACATCCTCACGATCGCTGATCCTGAGCTGGAGGCGGCGGTGGACACTAATAAGGCAGGCGATGGAGATGCAGCGGGGGACGACGCCAACGGCGACGTCGGGCTGTTCGCCAACAACAAAGTCCAGATCAAAGACAGCCGCATCGTGCTGACGGCGAGCGACCGCAAGCAGCTCCTCCAGAGCATTGCCAAGGCGCTAGTGGCTGACCAGACCAAGGCGACCACCGCCTCGTCGCCGTCGCTGCTGGCGCTGAACCGCGACGCGTTCCTGTACCTCAAGGCGGACGGCGCCGTGCGTCTCGGCTGGCGCTACCCGCTGCAGACCTGGCAGCTCTACAAGGACTACGTGGTCACTGAGGCCTGCGAGGTCAAGCGCGTGGTCGGCGACTACTACTACTGCTAATGCCCAGCAGCACTCCATTCCTCCATCCATTTCCTCCGCATGTAGCCACAGAATAGCCGTAGCTGCGACAGCTTCCAGCCGGCGTTCTGTGTCAGCGCGTGGGCTGGCTCGCAAGCGCGTGACTGGCTGAATATGACTTCAACGTGTGTGTGATTGGCCGGAAATGGCCGCGTTCGAATCTGTGTCAGATCCCACCTGCCTGGCCTGCAGGAAGATCCATCCATCGATTCGTCTTCGTCGCTGAGACCTTTCGAGCGCCTTTTACCGCCCCTTGCGGCGGTTGCTCATTTCCGCTTACGCTTTCCGCGAGATTCAACGACTGCCGCCGCCGACGCCGCTCGTCGCAGATTCACTCACTTGTTCCGCCCTCTTCTCATCACTTGATCATGTTCGCCCGCTCTGCTGCCGCTTCCGCTCGCCTGCGCTGCCGCCACGCGATGGCTGTCAACCAGAATACCACGCGGCTGCGCTCGACGCAGCGCCGCGTGGACCCGTCGCTCGTGGTCTTCGACAAGGACGGCACGCTGATCGACTTCAACCTCATGTGGGGCGGCTGGGTCGAGTCGCAGGCGTGGCGCGTGGAGATGACCACGTCGCTGCCCGTGCGCGAGAAGCTCTTCGACGCCATGGGCTACGACTGGATCCGCCGCTCGATCCGCAGCAAGGGCGCGCTGTGCTGCACGCCCATGGGCGAGCTGTACAAGCTCGCGGTCAAGGTGCTCACGAATGAAGGCATGGCCTTCGAGAAGGCCGAGGCCGTCATCAAGCAGTGCTGGAGCATGCCCGACCCGGTCACGACGAGCCGTCCGCTGGGCGACATCGGCGGGCTCTTCCGCACGATCAAGTCCATGGACATGAAGATCGCCGTGTGCACCACGGACGACCGACAGCCGACCATTGACACGCTCAAGCACCTGCAGGTCGATCACATGGTCGACGCGCTGGCGTGTGGCGACGACGGCATCCCGGCCAAGCCCCACGCCGAGCAGATCTGGACGATCTGCCAGCAGCTCGGCGTGCAGCCGCACAACACGATCATGGTCGGCGATACCCACACAGACATGATGCTGGGCCGCAACGCCGGCGTCGGGCTCTCGGTCGGCGTGCTGGGCGGCGCGTCGTCGCTGGAAGACCTCGCGCAGGAGGCCGACGTGCTCGTGCCGTCGGTGGACAAGCTGCCCAAGATCCTGTTCCAGTTTGGCCAGCAGGCGATCCGCCATGGCGACGCCTAGGTTGCCACGCTCGTGCGTGTCGTAGATTAGAGTAGACGTAGGAGCATGAATACCACAGCGAATGCTGCTGCGACGTTGCGTCTTGTGCTTGTCGTCCAGGCGGATGATCAGAACCGCGTGCGTTTCATAAGCAAGACCAAAACTTGGACTTCTCGCGCACGGCGATTACGTGTGGGCACTACGGCTTAATCCGACAAACGCACACGTGTCTTAGCCCGTGGTTGAAAGCTGCTCGTGGAACGCCTGCGTGCATCGCTGGTTGTAAAGGGCTCACTAACTGCAAGCGTGTAGTAGCGCCGCATGTTGGTTGAAGTTGTTGGCGATTTCCCCAACAAAAGCTGTCGGTCAAAACGGTGGTCAAAATGATGGTGCCAGTATACTCACTCTAAGAAATGATGCGCAGTTCAACATGAAAACATAGAATATCGACTTTCACGATCGTAGCATTTCCAGAATTCCCCCCAGTTTTGACGATAGGTTAGACACCGTTTTTAGACCAGCGACGTCGTTGAAGTTGGACGAGCAACGCACTCCCAGTGTGAGCCT
>JAADXN010001071.1:0-11578 GCA_023337875.1 Pythium apleroticum | reverse complement strand
GTGCCCTCGCTCTTGACGTTGTCCTTCGTGGGGGATACGACAGCCACCTGCTTCTGCTGCTGCTTCTCCTGCTCGTACGCCGCAATCGCACCGACGTGTGCAGCCACCGACTTGGCCAGCGAGTTGGTCTCCTTGCGGACATCGTACCCACCCTCAAGCACCGACACAACGCGTCCATCGCAGCACTCATCGGCGAGCTTCAGCACTTCCTGGGTCGCCCATACGTAGTCATCCTCCAGGTATCCAGCAGGAACCGCCGTGTTCTTGACGGCCGCTCGGCCGCCGAGGATATCGTCCTTGTGGCCGTCGAAACCCGCCGAGATGAAGATGATGTCGGGCTGGAACGCTCGCATCGCTGGAAGGATCTGCTCTTGCAAGGCGCTTCGGAACGCGGCAGAGCCAGAGCCAGCACCCGTGTTTTCGAGCGCAACGTTGACCAGGTTGTTGTTCTGCTCGGACTTGCCAGTGCCTGGGAAGAACTTGCCCGACGCGTAGAGGTGGATGGACGCGAAGAAGCCGTCCGGATCATCCCGCATGAGCTCCTCCGTGCCGTTGCCGTGGTGGATGTCCCAGTCGAGCACTGCGACACGACGGATCCACGGGTACTGGCGCGCGTGGACAGCACCGATCACCACGTTGTTCAGCAGGCAAAAGCCGGACGATGGCGCGTCCAGCGTACGCCCGTGGCGGCCGACATGGTGTCCCGGAGGCCGCACGAGACACGCAGCGTTGCGGTACTCCTTGCGAATGACGCGGTCGACAGCGAGGCACACCGTGCCGGCCGCCGCTCGAGCGACGTCCCACGACTTGCTGCTCACGTATGTATCCATTGCGATGCCCGTCGGTAGCACGTTCGCAGCGCCAAAGGCACCGCCCATGGAGCCCGTCGGCGACGCACGAGTCGCTTGGTCCGCCTTCGGGCCGGCAAGATCAACGACGCCACGGTTGGTCTCAAACACAAGAGCCGACGACGCAGAAGAAGAGGAGGAAGACGCCTGCGTCACCGATCGCCGCAGACCGAGTTCTCCGTTGGCGCTCGCTTCGTGAGCGCGATCCTTGAGCTGCTGCAGATACGCTGGCGAGTGGACGGCCAACAACGTCGACTCGGACGGCGAGAGCTCTTCGGGCGACTGGGTCAATCGGTCGATCTTCACAGCGTCCTCGTACTTCTTCCGCAACGAGTTGAGCATCGTGACAATGCGGTTCAGGCGCTCAGGGCACTCCGGGTGGTCCTTCGGCGTCTGGTGTTCCAAGAAAACTGGGTGGTACACGACAAGCGTCGAGTGCCGCACGACGCGGGTCGTCGCGGCAGTCGGGTTCTCCTGCGTCAAGTCGATGATGATCTGCTTGAGTTCACTCATCGCCGTCTGGCGGTCAGCCTCGTGGTCGCTCGACTTGTTGGTCAACGGCAACAATGAAGCGCCGGCAACACGTGCGCCGCTTTCCTTCATGAACGAGTCCACGAAAGGAGGCGTGGCGAGTTGAGCCGGCCACTTGACATCCTTCCACTGGTCCAGGTTTTGGTGGACACGGCGACGTAGCAGGGTCGTGCCGTTCACCTCGTCTACGGCGTCTTCCGCTGGCTCCTTGCTCAGCGTTCCATCGAGAGCGAGAGACCGCGAGATAGCATACAGACTTTCGACGGCACGGCACCGCTCCTTCCACAACGCCTCGATCTCGTCCATGTAGAACGAAACGTACGCGCCACGCAAACCCGAGCTTTCTCCATCCATCTCGTCGTCTTCGTCCACAGCTGGTGCCACTGTGCTCTCGCCGTTTGGAAGTTCCGATGTGGCTGGCTCTTCGTCCTTCATGTGTCCGTTCGATTGCTGAGCAGATTGGGACGTTGACGAGCCGGTGACACTGAGCAGGGCGTCGGTGTAGTACTCGAACTCTTGCTGGAAGTCCTCGAACCGGTCCGCCATCTTCTCGAGTCGCTGAAGGAAGACCGACTCGCACTGACTGAGCAGATCTTCCAAAATCGGGGCAAACGTTTGCTTCATGAGGTCGATCAGCAGCAAATCACGTGTGATGCGCTGGTGCTTCTTCTGGACGTCACTTGACTTGACCACAATGCCTTCCAGCATACGACGATACACGACAAACACTTGGCTCAGGCGTTCCTGCTCGATCTTGATCACGCCTTCCAAGGCCTGTCGGCGGTCCGCCTCGTTCTTCACACGCTCGCGCAGCGCGATTTCACGCTGATGCAGCTCGGACAACTGCGGCTTCCACAGCGCCGACGCCTTGCTGAAATCTCCACGCTCACCGCCACACACTTCAGCTTCAGTGACTTCGATCTCGGCGACTTCGTCGTCGGTCAGCAACACGTCTTCGACAAACTCGCCACGTTTACTCTCGAGCGGAAGCAGCCGCCACATCTCGTCTTTCTCGACCCCCGAGCTCGCACGGCTCGTGGAGGCTGGGGCCTTCAGCGCAAGGCAGAACTCCCACACTTCCTCCACGATCGTTTCTTCTTCTTCCTCCTCGACTTCTTCTGTGCACTCGGTTTTGTCGGCAGCGACCAAATCAGCTGAGGGAGCCGCCTCGTCGGCATCTTCAACCACCTCCGATGCGGGCTCCGTCTCCACAGGAGCGGGCTCCTCGGACATCACCTGATCGCCATCGTCAGCCTTCTCCGGTGACTCGACAGCTTCTTCAGCTGCAGGCTGCTTTGCTTCACCTTCCGCCTCGACCTCAGCAGCCTTTTCGGCGGCAGGCTCAGCATCCTCAGCGGCACTGGTATTCTTCTCGGCGGCTGGTGTGGCTTCCTCTTCCGATGGAAGTGCACCCGGCGTGGCGTCGCTTTCTGTGGCAGACTTGGCCTCTTCCATTTGCACGTCCTCTTCGGCTGGCTTATCGTCGACCGGAGCCTCTTTCTCTTCTGTTTCAGCGGTTGTAGCTTCGTCCTCAGGAACTGCAGGCGAGGTCTCTTCGGTGACTTCCACCGCAACGGCCGCCTCGCTCGCCTCTTCAGTGTCCATCTTCTCGGCTACTTCAGCTGGTTCCACCTCTGTCTTCTCTTCCTCCACGACTGGCTCTTCGCCGGCTGGGACATCGGGCGTCTCGGTTGTACTCTCATCGGCTTCTTCCTTCTGCTCTTCGTCAGCGGGTTCGGAGGCCTTGATTGCAGGGGCAGGAGCCTTGGCCACCTTGCGTATCCGCTGCACTTTTCGCTTCACGTACTTCGCTCGGTTCAAGATCTCGCGCGAGATTGTGTCTGCGTCTGTGCTCACGAGCAACTTGGCCGCATCGCCCTCGAGCGCTGGAGAGCCACTCACGTCCGACGTATCCACGAGTCCAGCCAGCTTCTGCTTCTCAGCGGATGCTGCCATTTGGAGGCGTGTTCGGTAGTCCACAACCGTCTGCACGAGGGCCGCAAAGGTGTCGTTTCCCACAGATTCCTCGCCGGCGTTGGCCGTCGCCGTCGCGTTCGAGTGCGCGAGCTCGTTGATGGTGCTGCACAGCTTGAGGAAGCGCGATGTTGACATGAGATCCAGCAGCGCGTGACTTCGAGGCGGTGGCTGGAAGGCAGCGTCGACAGGCGTGTCATCCGCGTAGATTTTCAGTTCTTGCACCATGAGATTGACGGCGTCCTGAATCTGCGACGCACTCGAACGGAGTCGCTGCTGCTTCTTCGTGAAGTCGGTCTTGATCGTCGGCCCGGCGCCAGCGATCAGCTCAAGCTTGACTTCACGCTCGGTGGGCTCCTGCTCTTCGTTGTCTTCCTGAGCCTGTGGCTCCTCAGGCTTCACAAACGGAAGTCCGTCCCACTGCACACGGTGCGCAGCCTCCACCAGCTTCACGGAGCGCTGCAGCTTCACCAGCCAGTTCTCGAGCTTCTTGATGGACAGGTTGTGCTTGGCGCTCTGCATCGACCGGTTGGCACTCGACGAGCCGCCGCTGGCGTGTGCACTGGTGCCGCTGGCCTGTCGCGCCTTCTGGTGCATGCTCTCTTCGATGAGTTGCTTGAGCAGCTCAGCGCGTTTGTTGGGGAAGTTGAGCACCACGCGGTCGTGGAGCGCGTCCTTGGAGCCGATTTCCCCGCCAAAGTACTTGAGCGCAGCCTTGTCGTATGCGATCGCGGCGTCCACAGGCGTTGGGAACGTCCCGAGATTCACATTCTTGCCGTTGACGGCGATCTGCGCGTGGGAGTAGCCACGGAAAACCTGGACGCCAAGGTACTTGGGGCCGTTCGTGAGCGGCACGTCGCCCTCGGTCGCCACCGTCAACGCCTTGCGCTTCTTCTCACTCGAAGGCGCCCCGGACGCGGAGCCGCCTTCCCGCGACGGCGAGTCTTCCAGTCGTCGCTTGCCTCGTCCGCCTCCGCCGGCAGTGGCACCTCCGCGAGAGCCACGACCACCAGCAGCTCCACGGCCACGACCACGGCCGCGTCCACGTCCGGAGCTTCCCACTACCGGAGACGCTGAAGAAGCGCTGGTCCCAGAGACCTTCGCAGCGGCCGGCGCGATGGCCACGACAGTCGAGGCCGCTGCCTCCGTGGACGCGGCGCCGCCGCGCACAAAGCCTTCGTGGAGATGCGGGAAGTTGAGCTGCGCCGTCTTGCCGAACATCTGGATCGCAGCCTTGTCGTACGCATGCGCAGCCTCGATCTCGCTGCCGTAGATGCCCAATTGCACGTACTTGCCGTCCTTCTGGGCCCGCGCGACGAACGGCTTCTTCGCGCCCTTGCTCAGCAGCTTGAGCACGCCCTTGTACTTGGACTCGCGCACGTCCTCGGACCGCACAGGCACGATGCGGCCCTGCTCGTCCTGCACGGCGAAGCCGGCCTGCGTGGCGCCGTTGGCGGCCGACGCCGACAGCGCCGCGGCCGCCGAGGAGCTCGCCGCAGCAGCGGGCTTGGGCGTGAGGTGGCGCTTCGCGTCCTTGCAGCTCTTGCAGTAGAAGTCGCCCTCGGGGATCTCGCGCAGCGGCGGCACGAGGCACGTCGTGTGGTACTCGGCGTCGCAGCCGTCGCACAGCAGGATCTTGTCGGCGTCCTGGTCCAAGCCGCAGACCACGCAGCCCGTGCCGCTGCCCGTGGCCACCGCTGGCGTGCGGTTCGCTGTCTGTATCGTCGCAATGAACCCACAGAAGCGCTGTGAGCATTCGTTTCCTCACAAAGAGAGCGTTAACATGGACGAACCTGGTCCATGGAGATGGAGAGGGGAATCTGCTAGTCGCGATTAGGGGCCGTAGGGGACGCGTGGAGACACCGCAGAACCACGAGAATGGAGCCTGGGATCTCCTCTTTCACGCAGACACTCACACGGGAAGCTTGGTCGCGTGGGAGATGCCAATACAGAGCCCGCCGCGATGCGCCTCGAGACCGCTTTAGCTCAAAGTTTCCCCGCGTTTGGCTTCCTGCGGCGAACCGCGCGCGCGCTCCCTTGTGGGGTGTTCGGGACATGTCCCGAATACCTGTGAAAAGCGATTTGTCACCGAATTCAAACCGTACACATGGTAAGTACGACGCGTACTTAGTGGGTTGTCCACTTTCTTGGAGTGAAGGTCAAGAAGATGATGCTGATGATGGACCGCCATCTTAGCCTGGTGGCGTGGATTGTGGTTTCCATCGAAACCTGGCGGCACACGCATCGCTGGAGAAATCCAACAGGCGCCGACGCTGACACAAGTGCATGATGGTGGGGTAGACTCGCTCTTGCAAATTCTTCCAACGATTCTTTCTCTGGTTTTCTTCGAGGTTTGTGCAGTTTTGCAGACGCCCCTGGTGGTCGTGCTGGTCGATCAGCCTCGCAATCTGTGTGGCCCACACTCCAGTTGGCCAATCCAATCCGTTTGACCGTCGGAGTGATGGTCATTCAGTGGGAGAGTTGGGATTGTTGGTGTCGGTTGCTGTTTTCTTGGTGTCTTTTTGTTGGCGCCGCAACGTACCGGTCATCAGCAGCTGCGGGATCACAAAAAGTAATCCGCATTCAGAGCGCCAACACAGTCGGTACCGACCTTCCTACATACCGGCACAATCGGCACCGCCCACAACGCCAACAACACCAACGCCAACAAGCCCGCGCCGCTCGCACTTTCTCCAACAAGTGCAACTTGCCGCCATGACGACGCCACCGCCGCTCTCCCCGAACGCGCACTTGGCGCCTGTGGTCGAGACCGACGGCGACGATGACAACCAGCGCACGTCGTGCTCTGCGTCCTCGGCCTCGGCGTCCGACGAGGCCAGCGGCGTGGACGACGAGGTGCTGGAAGGCGAGCTGGACGAGGCCAACGAGTCGGCCAAGTACACGATCGGCATCTGCGCCATGGACAAGAAGGCGCGGTCGAAGCCCATGAAGGAGATCCTGTCGCGTCTGCCGCGCGCGCTCTTCCGCGTCGTGGTGTTCGGCGACCACACGATCCTCCACCAGGACGTGGCGCAGTGGCCCAAGTGCGACGCGCTCATCGCGTTCTTCTCCTCGGGCTTCCCGCTGGACAAGGCCAAGCAGTACGTCGAGCTGCACCAGCCCGTGGTCGTGAACGACCTGCACAAGCAGGACCTGCTCATGGACCGGCGCGACGTGTACCGCGTGCTGAGCGAGAATAACATCCCGCTGCCGCGCCACGTGTTCATGAACCGCGACGAATACAACGGCGAGCCGCCCAACGAGCTGGTCGAGAGCGAGGACTACATCGAAGTCAACGGCGTGCGCATCTGCAAGCCGTTCGTGGAGAAGCCCGTGGACGGAGAGAACCACAACGTGCACATCTACTACCCGATGAACGCCGGCGGCGGCTGCAAGAAGCTGTTCCGCAAGATCGGCAACCGCTCGTCCGAGTTCGATTTGCGCCAGAACACAGTGCGGAAGAACGGCTCGTTCATCTACGAGGAGTTCCTCTCGACGCAGGGCACGGACGTCAAGGTGTACACGGTCGGCCCCAACTACGCGCACGCCGAGGCGCGCAAGTCGCCCGTGCTCGACGGCCGAGTGCTGCGGGACGCCGACGGCAAGGAGGTGCGGTACCCAGTGATCCTCTCGACCAAGGAGAAGGAGATCGCGTACAAGGTCTGCCGGGCGTTCGGCCAGACGATCTGCGGCTTTGACATCCTGCGCGTGCAGGACGCGTCCTACGTGTGCGACGTGAACGGCTGGAGCTTCGTCAAGAACTCGGAAAAGTACTACGACGACTGCGCCACGCTGCTGGCCAAGTACCTGGAGCAGAGCCTCGCGAGCGACGACAAGACCAAGGACCCGTTCAGTCTGTCGGCGTTCACGTCGCCCACGCTGCGGTTCTTGTCGATGGACAGCTCGGTGAGCAACAACGGCGAACTGGCCGAGCCGGAGACCGTGCTCGCGGCTGAAGGCAACCAGGCGCAGTTGCCGCCTGGCGCGCAGGTCCACGAAGAAGAGCTTCGCTGCGTGCTAGCTGTGATCCGTCACGGCGACCGCACGCCCAAGCAGAAGATGAAGATGATCGTGTGCCACCCGTCGTTCCTGCAGTACTACGAGGCTAAGGTCGGCGGCGACAAGAAGAAAAAGAAGAAAGACCTCAAGATCAAGGCTGTTGCGGATCTCGAGGAGCTGCTGCGCGTGAGCAAGGAGCTGATTCGACTGTACGAAGATCGCGACCAAGAGTTCTTGACGTTCCTCGCGGAGCGGGAGCAGAGCTTCGGCGAAGACTCGAATGATCGCATGAAGGGATACCGCACACTGCGCGATGTGCTGCAGCGCTGGCAGCTCGTCGGAATCAACCGCAAGGTGCAACTGAAGCCCAAGGAGATTGAGACGTATGTCGATGAGACCACGGGCGAGGAGATGCAGCGTGCCTCGAAGCTGCTGCTGATTCTCAAGTGGGGTGGCGATCTCACGCACACGGGCATGGAACAGGCTGAACGTCTGGGCCAGAAGATCCGCCAGAGAATGTACCCTGGCGGCGACGGTGGTCTCATCCGCTTGCACTCGACGTTCCGCCACGACCTGAAGATCTACACGAGTGACGAAGGTCGCGTGCAAAAGACGGCGGCGTCGTTCGCTAAGGGACTGCTGGAGCTGGAAGGCGACATCATTCCGATCCTTGTGGGACTCGTGCTTAAGTCCAAGGATGCCGACTCGATGCTTGACCAGTCGGGCTCTGAGGCGCAGGAGATCATCATGAAGGTCAAGCAGCGTCTCCACTCGATCATCCACCGAGGCGACAACTGCCAAGAACTCATGGATTCGTCGTCGCGACTGATTCGCTCGGTAGCCAAGTCACTGGTGGCTGTGGACCAGCCGATCAAGAAGATGGAGGTCATGCACAAGCTTCTGAGCAAGCTCAAGGACCAGCTCACCAAGATCTTGCAGGAGAAGGCGCAGGTCAAGGCCGAGATCGCCAAGAAGAAGAGCCGACAGGAGCAGGATCCGCTCACGCGAGTGTCTCGCCACGAACAGCACATCGCGAATGGATCTGGTGGGGTGTTGGAGCGAGCTCGCAGTGCGAGTGCGACGCGTGGCCGCCAAGGTCTTCGTCCCGGAGGCCACGTGCACGCGTACACGACGGATGAGCAGAAGGCGATCAACCGTTTCAGCAACCAGCTTCCAGAGGAAGACGCGCTATACCCGGAGCCATGTGGCCGTGAGACGCTGGAGATGATGCGCGAGCGCTGGGCGAAGCTATACCGTGACTTCTACAACAAGAAGACGGACACGTACGACCTGTCGAAGATCCCAGACATCCACGATTGCATCCGGTACGACGCGATCCACAACTCGCACCTGCACCTGACGAACATCCGCGAGCTGCTGGACATCGCTTCGTCCCTTGCCCACGTGCTTGTGCCGCAGGAGTACGGCATCAACGAGAACGAGAAGATCTACATTGGCTCGGCCATGTGCCGCACGCTGCTCATGAAGATCAAGGACGATCTGGATCTTGCACGCGGCCTCCGCATCGGCACGACGCACCGCTTGAACCCGAGCTACGCCAAGAACAAGCACGAGATCAAGTCCAAGCACCGCTCAGTGCGCACGCGTCTGTACTTCACGAGCGAGTCGCACTTGCACACGTTGCTCAACATCCTCCGTTACGGCCGTGAGGACTGTCCAATCAAGGCCCCAGTGGGCGAGGAAGCCAAGAAGTGGGTCGAGGACATCCCGGAGCTGTGCTACATGACGCACTTTGTCGTGCGCGTGTTTGAGCGCTTCCAGTACGCCGCTGACGACCCGCAGCGCTTCCGTTTGGAGATCGCCTTCTCGCCAGGCGCTGATCAGGACCCATTGAGCGAGGAAGTCGGCAAGAACCTGGAGGTGTCGCCGCTTAAGATCATCTCGCGCGAGGGACTGACGTGCCAGGCGCTCGTGGATTACTTTGCGGACGTCATCGGCTACGCGGAGGGCAACACCAAGTCGTCCGAGGACAACAACGCCAGCACGACGTCGTCTCCGTCCACGTCGATGCCGCCGTCGCAGAAGTCGGACAGCTCATCGGATGGTTCCGCTGATCCTGCAACACCAGCGGTGGACGAAACCAAGGCGTTCAAGCGCACCCACTACATCCTCAGCAACACGAGCAGCAGCGGCGGCGACATCGAGCCAGAGGAGTAAGTGACGCTAGCGTAACGAATACTAATGGTGGTGGTTTCTACTAGCGCTGATGTTTAAAAAAGAAGGTTGGGGAAAAACTAATCAACTCGAGTGATGCCTGAATCACTCGATGGGCGGGATGCACTTGGCGTGGAAGGCCTGGCCGGAGCCGTAGTCGCGGAACGACGGCGGCAGGAAGGACCACTCGTCGCTCTCCTTGGCCAGGATCTTCTTGCAGCCCGAGCACGGCGTCTGGTAGATCTTGTCGTAGAAGCCGAGCCACGTGAACAAGTGGAAGAAGCTCGTGTCCGGGTACTGCTTGCGGAAGTGGTCCAGCGCCTTGCGCGCGTGCACCGTCGTGAGCTTGAAGAGCTGGTGGGAGCTGTCCGACCACGCGCCGAGCGGCGCCTGCTCGTTGTACGGGAAGATCGACAGGCGCTGCATGTACTTGGTCACCTGCAGCGACGCCGCGCGCGCGAGCTCCTGCTCCTTGGAGGCCTCGCGGGCCTCGCTGATGCGGGTCTTGAGCTCCTCCATCTCCATCTTCGTGGCCTCTTCGGCCGCCTGCTTGGCCTTGGTCAGCATGTCGCTCTTCTTCTTCTTCACGATCTGCTGCTGCTGCTGGCGCTTGGCCTTGTTGCGCGTCGAGCGGAGCCGTCCGCTGCTGCCAAAGGCCGGCGAGTTGGGCGTCGACGGCGTCATGGGGCTCGCGGCCACGCCGTACTCGCCGTTCGGCCCGCTCTCCGGGATCGGCGGATTAAACGACAGATAGACCGTCACCTCCTTGTTGATCTCGCAGCGGATGCCCTTGATCACGCGGCGGCCGCCGCGCGTGGTCTCCGCCTGCTTGAAGAACTTGAGCTTGCGGTTCTTGGCCATCATGAAGTCCATCATCTCGTTCAAAGTGCTTCACAGATAAATTAATGCAAAGCAAAACAAGATAGACGTTAGACGCCAACACAGACGACGAGACAAACGTCGAGAAGATAGACGCGGACTTACGCTGGCTGCTTCTCGCCGTAAGGATCGAACACGCGCGCGCGTTTGTGGGACTTGGCGACGAAGAACGAGATGGGCGGCGGCGGACAGCGCACGTCGCCCAGCATCTCCATACGTGGGAACGCCAGGCCGAGCTGGTCGAGATAGACGTTCTGTGCCTTGAGACCCATTTCCTGGACTTGGTTCTTCCAGTGGTACTCCAGCATGAGGTTGCTGTAAGTTAGACGCATAGACGTCGGTCGGTTAGTTCGAATGCCCTGCATCGGCTATCTCAAAGACCGCGTCATCTTACCGATGCGCCTGGGCGACATTCTCGATAGGCTTCGTCTTGGCGTCTAAACATTCCCAACAGGTCCGCCGACGTCAGTCTAACCGACCCACACATCACTCGCCGTCGAGCAGTTACCCACCAAACTCTGGACCAAGGCGCCTCAGCAGCTCCAAGTTGGTCTGCACGCGCTTCAGTTTGCTCTGGATTGCCACGCGAAGAGCGTCTTCGGATGAAGGCGCAGTACCTCCGTCGCCATCGGTACTGGCCGCGGCGTTCTGGCGCGCCGCTTGGGAATCGAGCTTGTCCTGAGCCTCACATAGCTCAAGTACGATGCTTTCAGCGGTCGATCGCAGCACGCCGACACGCCCCAAGAGGATGTCTGCGAGGTAGAACGGGTCGCTCATGTCTGAATATCCGGAACTAACTCGGCGCGGTCGGACTAACTCGCGTTTTGACTTTTTCGTTGGCGCTTTCAACACAAAACGCCAACTCTGGGGAAGTGGAGGGAAGCCGTCTTTTATCCCCCCGAAAATATCCGGATTGTTTTGAGAACATGTATATTCTCGTATTTTACCAACGGCAACCGGCACCTAATTTCTCAAAAACAGGTGTGTTCCTCCCATCCAACAGCCCCAAAATGAACGCATCAATGTCGAACGGAAATGCGTCAATGGACGTGGCGTCGCCGCCCCGCAAGAAGGCCCGCAAGGGCAAGAAGAAGTCCAAAGCCGAGCGTCTAGCGAGAGGACTTGCAACATCATCCGCTCCCGCGGACAGCATCTCGTTGGACGTACTGCAG
>JAADXN010001070.1:0-11583 GCA_023337875.1 Pythium apleroticum | reverse complement strand
CGTGAGGCTGAGTGACACGAAGACAGATACATGGGGGTGGCTGCTTGGACTGGCCGTCCCCACTCTTAAATACTTCTTGGAGCATGGAGGCGTCGGTCGAGGCGTCGGTCCTGGCTGGATTGATCATGTCTACAGGATGCCGACCCACGCTCGCTGGTACTTGTCGTACCAGCGCGTTCTCCAGTTGTTGATCGACTGATCGATCAGTCGGTTGACGAATAGCTGGCTCTCGCTGGTGCGGGCGCCTGGTTTGAGTCGCTCTTTCAGGCCTTCGATCACGGCCTTCTTGCCGCCAGCAAAGCACGGCAGATCTTCGTTGCCCACGAGCATCATCTCGACAAGCAGCACGATCTTGTCCATGTTGCGGCGCAGTGCAAGGTAGGCACGGATACACAGCGAGCGGAAGTAGCGGAAGGCCGCGCTGCGCGGGCCGCCCATGAGCTCCACGAACTCGTCCGTGAGCTTGAAGGGCGCGCGCTCGAAGTTGAGGTTGCTACCGGGGCTGTTCGTGAGCAGGAAGCCGAAGTCGATGTGGATAACGTGGCCGTCCGTGTCGAGCAGAATGTTGCCGTTGTGGCGATCTTTGATCTGGAACACGTAGCAGACGATCGAGTACGCCGCCAGACTCTCGACGAAGTTGCGACGCGCTTGACGGAACTCGGGCGAGTCACTGCCAAACAATCGCTCGTAGAATGCCCTGCATAGTCCACACACGAAGTCGTCAAATGAGTGGCTACAGAACGCGGGCTTGCGTACAATGACACGTACAGCAGGGTGGTGTAGTGCGGATCGTTCCGCTTCAGCGAGTCCAGCGACACTGTGTTTGGGACGGCTTCGATCAAACCGGTCTTGGCCGAAGTCGCGATCACGTTGTATGGTCTGAGAAACGAAAGCAATCGTGAGCCTCCTCTACCCAGGGCATCTTTACAATCCCGTTCAGCAGCAAAGCTCTTACCGGAGTCGAAGCGGCAACGAGTAGCCCTTGAAGATGCGGTCACACTGCGCGATGAGCTGCGCCGCGAACTGTTCCTGGCGCAAATCGTCGTTGCTCTTAACGATAACGGGCAGCAGACGCCACCCCGGGTGAGTGCCGAGCGGCGACTCCTTGCGGATGCGCTCCTCCTTCTCACTCCAGCGTTCGCGGAATACGATGATCGGCTTCTCATCTTCTTCTTCTTCCTCGTCATCGTCACCACCGCGGTCATCCTCTTCCGAGTGTTCGCTGCTTGGAACTTCAGGAGTGATCTCGGGCGTGTCGACATCTGCCGTGACTTCAGGCTCAGCGTCCGTGAGCACGTCTTCCAGGTCAAAGTTGACTTTCCACGCGTCGCCGTCGGTGAAGTCCAAACTCACGCTCATGTCACGCCGGCGTCGCTTTGGTAAATCGTCGTCGGACGAGTCGACTACTCGACTTGCTGACACTGCAACCTTGGGCTCCGGAACTGGCTCCAGTCGCTCGGCAGTTTCTGGCTTGGCTTCATCAGTTCGAGCTTCGTGGTAAGTGGCAGCAGCCTTGCGAGGATGCGGCGTCGCGAGAACGCAGTCCTCTGCCGACGATTCAACAACGACTGGGGACAACACCTCGGCCTCAAGCGATTTCTGCTTGCGCGCAAACCACGAAGAGTAGAAACTGTCGAACTTGCTTGTCGTCTTGGGCGCGTTTGGTCGAGCAACCTGGTTACGCCGGCGAGTTCGAGACGACAATCCCCACTGGCCCATGCGCTGCTTTTGCTCCGCATCCGTCGAGTCCTCACAGGTGTCCTTCTCATCATCCCCATCGCGAGCTTCCTCGTCAGCGTCGAAGCGAGCAGCAATCTCTGCGTCAGATGGTCCTTCGTGAGGGGTCAACGCGAGCACGCTTATGTCATTCAAGTCGTACTTGAAGGTTGAACGGCCAGCGGCCGGCTCCGTGTCCGTCTTCGACTCCTCTTCGTACAGCAGCTCTGCGGGCATTTCACGCAAATCCTCGTCATGAAGCCCGTCGAGCAGCTCCTGTGTCGCCCGAAGGTTCTTCGAGTTGCTCTTGCTGCCAGGAGGTTTTCGGGTCTTCTTGAAGCCAAGCTTGAGACCGAACTTCCGATTTCGCCTTCGACCGATCAGCGATTTGCGCAGTTTCTTCGCCTCGTCGTTGACGCTGACGGAGTAGTCGATGACCTCGACGCACAGGAAGTACGGCACTCGCTCCTTGGTGGAGAACGTGAAGCACTCGTCGATCTGGAGGCCCTTGACGCGGTGGTACGAGTTGCCAATGGGCAAGTAGATCACGTTGGACGGCAGAAACGTCTCGCTCACTTGCGCGAGTCCTCGGCGCAGCTCTTCGTTCCGCTTACTCAGAGGCAGAGGGATGAGTCGATCCGCCAGGTCCGTGAGCTCCGCGACGAAGTCGGGCGTGGCTTTATACAGCGCGATCTGCTGGTCGTTGCCTTCCTCGGGCATGGCTTCGTACAGCAAAACATCGCGTTTCCGCTTCAGAAAGGCCGAAAAGGCCTCGTCGTCTTCAGTGTTGGACAACTGGCGCATTGTGATCGTGGCTTCGGCGGCGGCGTCGATGTCAAACGACGACGCGCGCCGCAGTAGAAGGTTCGGTCCGGGCTCGGCGACTTCTTCGATATTGAGCCCCTGCTCCATGAGCACAGCGGGCACGCCGCCGCGCTGCTGGATCGCCACGAGCAGATCGGCGTTCTCTTCCTCCGGTGACGACGTCACACTTAAATACTCGGACTGGTACCCACGCGCGTCGCCGCAGAACGACTTGAGGAACCAGAACAACCGATGCGCGAACACGAGCGACTCGCCACTGCGCGACATGAGGAAGCACTCGAGCTGGTGCTGCTTGACGTAGTTGCCGTGGAGCAGGAACGTGCAGAGCTGCGGGATATAGAACTCGAACTCGGCGGCGTTGGCCTCGTAGCTTGCGTACAGCTCCTCGATCACGTCCTGGTGCGCGTAGAGCTTGAGCAGCAAGTGGAACACGTCAAGCTGCTGCGACCGCTGGCGCTCAAACACGGCGGCGCCGGTGTCGGCGGCGGTGGTACGGTGGGCGACGCGGTCCATCGTCGCGCGCAGCTTCTCGTCCCAGAAAGTCTTGAAGGTCTCGACGTTTTCGCTCGTGACGGCGACTGGCCGCGGGGTTTCCTCCGTGATGCTGCGTTGTGACAGCGTTTGCGTGAGCGACGTGAACGACGTGAGGCTGGCGAGCGTCACGCCCGTGTAGTTGGACGACGGCGACGGCGCCTCGAGGCCGCCGTCTCGCTCTGGCGAGATCGTACTCGCGGCGTTGGTGTCGGGAAGAATCGACGGCTGCGTCGCGGCCGCTGGTTCCTGTTCGATTTGCTTCGGGGTCGCCGCAAGGTCATTCGCGGATTTCCGTGGAAACACGGAATCACGCACGCGGCGCGGGATCGAAATGAGCGAGAAGCGGCTGCTGGCGGCGGGCATGGCGGTCGGAGGAGTCGTGTCTGGCTCGTGGGAATCGCGCGCCTCCACGTCCGTACTCGAGCGGTCTTCCGGATTCCGCTGCTGCTGGTTCTCGGCTTCGTCTCCGGATTCGTCGGACGAAGACGAAGACGACGGCACGATGCGCAGCACGTCGTCGTCGCTGCCTTCGTCGTCGGCGTCGTCCGAGTCGCCATGTTCGTCGTCACTGTTGTCGTTGTCGTCGTCGTTGTCTCGCTCTGCCTCATCGGCGGACATGGACACGGCCATGGAACTCGCGTCCGTCGTTGTGCTGAGCGGCGGCTCCTGCTGCAGGTCGCCACTGGCGTCCGTCTCCAGCAGCTTGCGTGGCATTAGCGACGCCTCGTCGCCATCTACAACGGCTGCGTCATGCGCTGGCACGCCAAGCGCCACCATCGCGTCTCGAGTTCTCGTTGGTTCTGTTGGCGTTGTTGGCGCTTTCGCCTCCGTTGGGAATCGGAATGAAGGTCTGTAATTGAACACTCCAGAGCTCTGGATCGAATCCAGAGATGTCGTGCTGCTCTGCTCTGGACCTGATGCCGGTCGAAAAGCACGCACGTTTTGCTGTTTTAGACGCGGCGAGCGGTGTGGATGAGGAAATGGGTGTACTCCCTTGGTTGAGGATGAAGGGATCGCACCGTGATTCTGGCAGCCAGCAACAGGTCCACTTCCACCACAGCAAACGCCGACGTTTCTTGGGAGCCTGCTCTTGCTTGGCGTATCAGCCAGCCTACTGGATCACGCACGCACCAGGGCAGGCAGGTGAGCGCGAATTCCACACTCTCGTGCCGCCTTTGTGCACGCATGTACTGTTCGTTCAATTGTGCCGGAAATGGGGCTAGGGCGTCCGCTCTGCCGACTCGAATGGCTGTTCGGTGGTGACAGAAACTTCCAGGACTCGGTAGGAATGTGCCTGAAACCCTACCCACCTTGAAAACACCAATGGCTTCACTCTTGAAATGATTCTATATCAGTATCCTTGAATTGGTTACTGGATTATCTATAGTACATTCCATTCAAGGCCATCAGACTGACTGCTGAATCCACTTCGTTCGCATGGGAAGGTATCCATCCCTTCTATCTGTGAAACAGCTCGCACTGGATACTCGCGGCGAAAGATGGTGTCTGCATCAAAATGCACACAGCCCACATCCAGCCCTGCTTTAGTTACATCACCCTCGCCTGCGATGGAGCTGCCGTATTTTCCTTCCACCGGTATTGAGACAATTTCCCATATCAAGCCCCCAAAATTGACCTGCGTTTCACCTGCACCAGGTGCCATCGTCGTCAGGCAGGCGATCTTGAAGTGGAGTCACCTTTGAAGCAGAACGTAACCGTCCACAGTTACACGCGAACTTAAGGAAATGGGAAATTTTACTGAAGGTTATCAGCAATTTTTCCCTTCTTGCGGATTTGAACGTTAAATCCTCTCAGATCCGATATGTGTGATGTGGCACACGTGGCAGAGGCTCACCACGGCAACGTTCAGCGGAAAGCTCCGCCGAGCCAAGCTTCGTGGCATTCTGCAGTCCGGAATCGACATCAAGCCCATTCCTCTTCCACTGCGCGTCCGCCCCCCGTCCATTTGCGCCGCCGACCACCATGCTGAACGCTATTCAGAGCGCCAGCTATGTGGTGCTCATCACCTTGATGCTCGCGTCCAACTACGTGCTCATTCCAGTGCCAGTGCAGCTCATCACGTCCGCCACAGCGATCATCTACATCGGTGCGACGCTGTCGCTGAAGCTCAAGCACCACCGTGAAGCCAGCGGCGAGAAGAATGAGGAAGTCATGAAGGCGGAAGATGCGTACATGTTCCCACTGCTTGGATCGGGTGTGCTCTTTGGCCTCTACATGCTGTTCAAGTTGTTCGACAAGGATCTTGTTAACCTCCTGCTCACCTCGTACTTCGCGCTTATCGGCACCTACAGTCTGACGGAAGCCTTCAGCCCATTGATCAAGCAGATTGTGTTCAAGGGCCGATCGAAGGTGTACAAGCTCAACCCGAAGATCCCATTCTACGGCGTCTACAACCTCGAATTGTCCCACGGATGGATGCTGACCTTCGTGTTCGCTGCTGCGTTTGCTGCTGCTTGGTTCAAGACCAAGCACTACCTGCTCAACAACATCTTTGGTATCTCTCTCTCCATTAAGGGCATCGAATCGCTCTCGCTCGGCAGCTTCAAGGTTGGTGCGATCCTGCTCAGCGGTCTGTTCTTCTACGACATCTTCTGGGTGTTCGGCACGGACGTCATGGTGACCGTGGCGACGTCCTTCGACGCGCCGATCAAGCTCATCTTCCCACGCGAATTCGCCACTGCGACCGAGAAGGCCAAGTACTCGATCCTCGGCCTCGGTGACATCGTCATCCCAGGCATCTTCATTGCGCTGCTGCTCCGTTACGATGCCCACCGCGCGAACGTGACCAGCACGAGCCAGAACTTCTCCAAGCCATTCTTCCACGTGAACCTCGTGTTCTACGTGCTTGGTCTGGTCGCGACTGTTGCCGTCATGTACCTGTTCAACGCCGCGCAGCCAGCGCTGCTGTACCTGGTGCCGGCGTGTCTCGGCTCGGCTGTCGTCACAGCGCTCGTCCGTGGCGAGTTCAAGGAGCTCCTGGCGTACTCGGAGGAAGAGGAAGAGGAGGAGAAGACGGACAAGAAGGACGCCGCCAAGCCTGCGGAGGAGAAGAAGACCAAGTAGACGTTGCACCACGTGGCGCTTTCACCTTCGCTAGCTAGTTTCTCACGACGTTTGAGTTTAGTCATTTGCCTAATCAACATCTTGCGTTCCTCTTCATGCAACTCCACCCACATCACGTCAGGATGCTGCCGTAGAGCCTGCTCATGCATGCATCCACGCCTTGATTGGGCCTGTATCACATCCGCTCGGCACGCATCGAGACAGCGGACGCGTGGAAGCATCAGACTGAATGCTCCATGTTCAGCGAGCCCTGTCTCTTCAGTGAAGTCATCCCTCCAGACCATACTCTCTCGGCACATTGTTGATGTCGCCTATCCGAATAGAAACCATGTGACAACACCCAGTGAAAAACCTCGTCAGGAACCTCTTTTAGTTTATGAAGATGGCAGCGCACACAAACAGACCTGAGCCAAAGCCATTATCACAACCTCTATTTGCGAATACTGCGCATCCAACCCATTCAGTCCTACCCCTTTTTGCGTGTTCAGGTTTTTTCCCCGCTTCCACACAAAATCCTAGATGGTTTCTTTTCTGCACGGGATTTTGTCCCAGTCGAAGGGAAGCGCACCATTCGCAGTCGGAGCATCACATCAGCGTCACCAAGGTCCAAACTGACTTGACTTTTTCAGGTGGCTGCGTGGGTGCGAGGGCGGCAACCCATTCCTAAATCCAAGCGCACGCGTGGCGCCATTTAAGCCACGACGCGTCTATTCAGTTGTGTGCGGGAAACCGATCTCAAGGACCGACCGCTCACTCGCCAACCACAGAGAAAAGCGAGAAAAAGAACGCCAGTTAGGCCGCCGACCGTTGACGCCAGCCAGCGCTCCCCTCGCTCCTTGCTGTTCTATCCGCCACTCGTGGATCGATTTAGACTGTAACCTCGCAGTGAGTGACCAGTGTAACGAAGGCGCCGACAGATCCAAGTAAGCGACCAGTTGATGCCGCCAAACCGAAGGTACATGCGCGATTGATGGCGCTGGGTCTGATGCTTCATGTGACTGACTGATGCTTCCCCGTTGATTGATTGATGTTGTAGACTGGGCGAAGCCTCCGAATCCAACAACGACACCATGGTCTCTGTGCCCGCATCGCCGTCCTCTCTCTCCATCAACACGACTAGTCTGTCATCAATCAAAGCTGAAGTAGTGATGGATGGCGTGGTTGATGTTGCGGCGGATCCGGCCATGGATGATGGAAGCGACCTGCACGCGCATGTGAGCGACTACATGAAGCCCGAGCACCATCCCGAGGTCGTGACGCCCACGACGCAGCTCCAGCGCCGGCGCAAGCGCGACGTGGTGCGCCAGATCTCGATGCGTCTATACCTCAAGGGCAAGGACATCGCCGAGGACGTTCTACGCAACGTTGTGCCGCAGCGCGTGGAGGACACGGAGGGCGTTCTGAACAGCGGCTCGTCCAGCCTGGAGCACGAGGTCGCGCCGTCCCGCAAGACCCGCAAGCACCTGTGGATGCCGCAGACGCAGGACGACTCGGTGCTCATGTCCAAGACCAAGCCGTCGGCGTCGAACGGCGCGTCGTCGGCCTCGGGCGGCGATCTCCACGACCTCAACGCCTTCTTCCTCTCGCGCGTGACGGACCCGACGTCGTACTTCTACCGGTTCCACTTTGACGACACGGTGCGCCACTTGGCGCCGCAGAAGGCCGAGGTCCAGCTCGTGGACGTCAACTGGCTCAAGCCCCACGAAGAGATCGTGAGCTGGGAGCGCGTGAACGGCCTCAAGAAGGCGACGATCTCGTGGGACGCGTACACGGAGCCGCTGCTCGTGGACATCAAGAGCGGCGCGATCCTGGACGGCCACCACCGCTACAACGTCGCGCTGCAGCTGCGGCTCAAGCAGGTGCCCGCCGTGCTCGTGGACTATCTGGGCGACCGCACGATCACGGTCGACGTGTGGCCGGGATGCGGCCGCACGTCGCTCACGAAGGAGGAAGTGATCGAGATGTCGCTGTCGCCCAACGTGTTCCCGCCCAAGACCAGTCGCCACCGCTTCACCGAGAGCCTGCCGCCCATTTCCATCCCGCTCTCGGTGTTGCGCCAGAACCCGACGCCCATCAACGATCTCACGATCTCGGTGACGTCGAGCTCCCCGAAGACCAAGCCAAAGACCAAGTCGCCCACGCAGCAGTCGAGCGGCGGCACCACAGAGGACGACAACAGCGACGACGATGAGGACGCCGACCGTCCGCAGCTCGAGCGGTCGTCGAGCCTGCGCAAGGTCTCGATCAGTATCATCTGCGGCGCGCAGAACCTCGCGACGTCGGTCACGAAGAGCCTGTTCCGCAGTCGCTTGCGCAAGTTCGACCAGACGAATTTAGATACACAGCTCGACCTGATGAAGCGGCCGCCGCTGCCAACCACGCAGACGTCAGACTTTTTCACGGCGATCCGCGAAAACGACCCGACGTCGAGCTTTTGCCGCCAAAAGGCCGCGACGTTTGAAGATTTGCTCTCGTCGGATGCCTCGCGGCGTGAGAAATTCTACATGACGCGTGTGTGTGACCCGACATCGTACTTTTACAAGTACCACTTCGACGCGACCCACCAGCGCCAGCCCAAGAAGATCCCCGTGAAGCTCGTGAACGTGAACTGGCTCAAGGCCCACGAACACGTCGTGAGCTGGGACCGCGTCGAAGGCCTGCGGCGGGCTACGGTCCAGTGGGACGCCTACTTGGAGCCTCTGCTCGTGGACCAGAACACGGGCGCGATCCTCGACGGCCACCACCGCTACCACGTCGGCAAGCAGCTCGGCCTCCAGTCGGTGCCGTGTGTGCTCGTGGACTACTTGGGTGATGACACGATCACGGTCGACGTGTGGCCAAACTGCGGCCGTGACAGCCTCACCAAGGAGCAGGTCATCGAGATGTCGCTGTCGGACGACGTGTTCCCACCGAAGACGAGCCGCCACACATTCTCGGATGATCTGCCGCCGATCTCGGTGCCGCTTGAGCGGCTGCGTGCGCCAATCGCCGCGAACTATTGCGACTTGTAAGCAGCTACGCGCCGCATTTGTACAGATTAAGGACACACGGAGGAAGGAGCGAAGACGAGCGTAGCAAGAAGAGACGGAGAAGGAAAATGCATTAGAGAATTGTATGATCGCCCTCTGACGAGAAGCCGATTCGATTGGCGCTCAGTGAGGAAGCAGCGGTGTGTTCTCTGTGATGACCTTAATCTGAATGGGAGACGCAAGGCCCTTGGGTGTTGACGGTGTGCTGACGCGGCCTTTCTTGGCGGCACGACGGTTCTTGACACGAACGCGAGCCCTCTCCGCAAGCACTCGTAGACGCTTCTTGACGTTCTTGCCAGCTTCAATGGCACGAGCGCGACGCGCTGTCTTGTCTCGCCAGTAGTCGACGATTCCGTGCACGTACACGTCGCTTTCGTCTTCGATTTCCTCCTGGATGAGCTCTTCGATGACATCTTCGATGGTGATGATGCCCACAAACGTGACGCTGTCGGGGATGTCGATGCCATCCTGCCAGCACTGCGTGACTTGCTTAGCCTCTTTCGTGACCAGCGCGATGTGGGAGCGTCCCTTTTGGAACTCATTCAGCACGTAGTAACACGACTCCTCGGGCGACACAACGATGGGTTTCCGCAGTGCGAGGTCGTACACCGGTCGCTCGTCCGCTGGATCCACGACGATGAGCCTCTTCACGAGCAAGATACCAACAACGTTTGATCGGTGATCGCGAAAGATCGGGATCCGGGAGTGGCCCGACGCCAGGATGTCGGCCATGACGTTGTCGTCGAGCTTGGTGTCGTACTGCAGCATGAACACCTTTTCCATGGGGATCATGACCTCGCGCACCGTCTTGGCCGTGAGGTCCAAGGCGCCATGGATGATCGTGACCTCGTCGACGTGGAGGCGCGTGCTCTGGGCCGACGGCGTTCGTGCTCGATCGCCCCATCCCTCGGCGCTGCTCACACTCGAGTTGCGCTGCATGCGTGTGCTGCTGCCGTCGTCCGTGTCCAGCACAGTGTCGTTCTCGTGTCGTGCGTGGTGGTGGTGGTGGCTGTGGTGATGCGCGTGGCCTTCGGCGTCGTGGCTTTCCTGGCTCTCTAGGAACGTGCGTCTCAGTTCCGCCGTCTCGCGTTGCAGTGCCACCAGCGCCTTGAGCTCCTGGCGCTTGTAGCGCACGACGTCGTGGTCCGCACCGAGAAAGTAGTCCAGCAGCTTGGCGATCGGGTACGAGATCGGGCCCGTGACCACCATGAGAACCTGCACGGCCGGCGTCAGCGCCGCGGCAATGCGCAGTTGGTTCGGGCCCGTGAACACTGCCGACGGCAGGATCTCGCCAAACAGCAGCACGCACGTGACCGAGAGGATGATGGACACCGACTCCGGGACGAGCTTGCTCAGGAAAATGGGCAGCGCTTCATTGGCGCCGGCATTCACCAGCAGCAGCGTGACCAGCAGCAAGTGGTGGCGCGACAGGATGGGGATCACGCGCGCCGCACGCTGCTTCTCAAGGGGCGATCCCTCCATCTCCAAGATGCGCATGTTGAGCATGTCGAGCGACAGCAGGCCCATGGTCAGGCCGGCCATCATGCCGGCGGCCGTGACGACGGCGATGCTCGCGCCCAGGTAGAGCCAGAAGGACGCCGGGTCGCATGACGGAGTGAAGAACTCGCAGTCCGCGTGGGCGGCCTCGAGCGACGCCATGAGAGACGAAGGAAGTGCCCGGCGGCTTTGGGATGAGCTTTCGGGCCGAAGGTCCAGTTGTCCGTAATGCATTGTCACAGGAAACTGGTGTGGACCACCCAACATCAGGTGCATTTCTTCGATTTTCCTAAACAAAATGGAGGCGAAGCGCATTACTCGGTCCGAGTCCCTCAATGTTGGCATACAGGAGATCAACAGACCGAGTGTAAATCAAGAAGGCGGCGAAGTACTGTGCGGCTCTTCATGCACGCTACAGCGAAGGAAGCGCAGCCATCTTCGGCTCGTCCCGAGGCCGAAAAGATTTGGAGGCTGGATGGCTGAGTTCCGTGTGGCCATGGTCTGCCAGGGCGAGTCAGTCATCGAGCACGTGTGGTTCATCATGGACTGCGGTGAGTTCTCTCGTGTGATGGAGTCCATTCATCAGTGCTTGATGCAAAATGGAAGTGGGTTCGTGAGTCCCACAGGCCGAGGTGTGTGGATGGCTACATGAAAAATTAGAGGCACGAGATGCCAGAACACGGTACATCAAACTCATTTCAATTCGGAGAATAATTATAGTTTATTTGTAATATGTAAAATATATAAATAAATATATATCGATCGAACGGCAAGCAGCTGAAACACGAGGCGGAGTCACACGTTGAGGTAGGAAGCTATATCAAGCAGCCATTTGGTGTTGATGAGATCCGAAGTCGAGCACGCGATTCACGTTGACGCCGTCGAATGCGGGCGGCAT